>LULB01058156.1:0-11199 GCA_002091845.1 Anopheles cracens | reverse complement strand
ACGACGGTTAACTGATTGAAAGCGGAGTGCAATAAACGCAAAAGTGTTGGAACGATTCGGGCTAATTTGTTGCAATTTGGAGATCCTACCCAGTTTGACATAACCATATGTAAATTACTATTCCAAATGCTTGTTTGTGGTTATAAACTTTAGCGGTTCAAGCTTTATTGAGAATATTATATTGACGCAACCGTGTTTACTAGCATGCTAACTACCATTACACTCGTCAAGGCAAACGTTTATGAGAAGTGTGAATACTTAATTGTTTCGGATGCATCCGCAATTACAGTCAACATGTAAAGTATTCTAGAGGGCGACATATGTAAATTACACCAAGCAAAAGGTGGTGGTGGTGCCGATCTACTAAAACACCTGTAGTTAGCCCCACCATAAGACCGGTCCGTCTGGTTCGCAGACGAAGAATGCCCAGAACCAACACCGCTCCAGAAGAAGAAAAACGCTGCCCACTGCAGAGATGCCCTTCAGCTACATTCTACATCTGGCGACGGCAGCGACCGCAGCGACGGCAATCATCCCAATTTACGAACAACGAAACGATGCCGCAACCGACTGATGAAATATCCTCCGGCGGTTTTGCGTTTCTGCGTCTACACGTTTCGGAGCTTTCGTTTTCGGTGGCGTTAAAAACACATATCCGTGCATTGCAGTGTCCCGGGCACCAGCATCCAGCCGCACATTCCAGCGCACGGAACGGTGCCGGAGTTCGTATGGTTCAGATCCTGCGTCGGTCAGCGCACGCTCAGCCACGGCCAAAAAAAGGGGCTTCGTGCCAAACGAACCGAACGTCACATTTACCACCAAATGTTCCCGGTTGATGAAACGGCACCGGGGAGCACCGTGTTGCGTTAAAACTAATGAATAGTAACATTTTATGGAAGGATAATTTTCGCGATGCGCCCGGCCGAAGGTCCTCGCCGTTTGCGGCCATTCCGCTGCACTTCGGATTCTAAGGTATTCTAAATGCTTTGACCACTTGGTCTCGAGTTTTTTTTTGTGTGTTTTGTTCGTTTTTGGCGGATCGACCGATTGGACTCGTATTGATAGCGCGCTCGGTTGGTTTCACTTTGTTTACCTCTTTTCCTTCAAATATTTGAGGGAGATGCAATCGCACGTCAGCGTGCAATATAAAAGAAAAAACAGAACTGTTTGGAGTTGGACCGAGCCGGAATGGAATACAAAAGAATCCAAATGCATACCTCCCATCGGGTTACTCACCATGTGTGTGGGCAGGTGTTATAGGAGAGAAGGCTAATGTCCGGAATGACTTCAGATTTAGAATAAAACCACACGCATGCTAAACATGCTGTAGCATGACAGGAGTGAGTTCATAATTATAATTTGAAATACAGTTTCAATCTGTTTTTTGTTATCAAAAATGTGTTAGTTCCTCAAGTTTCTCCTCAGTAACCTCAAGATTTCTTTTCAATATAATTTAAATCCGCCTTTCCATCACCATCTTGGACACGGATATCATATCCTATACTGTCGGTAAACGCATCCCTTGTACAGCAGCAAACCCTCCGCTGTACATGGCCACGGCACGAATTTATAATGTACCTGATACAAATGCTTTCCAATATAAAAAAGAGGTTTCTCCGATGGCCACTTCCACACCAATCGCTGAAAAGAATCCACTAAGTATGCGCTGCAATAAGTAGCGTCGGCCACATTCTCCGTTAACAACCGATGCGTTAACATGTTTCCGAACTGGCGTGGTTTTGGTCGTTGCAATTTTTGTTGTTTCTTGTTTGCGTTCCGCATCCCAGCGGGCTGCTGCCCATCTTCCCACGGCCTATCAAACGTGATAGCGGCGAGGCACACGTATAAAACAAAAGTAAAAATAATTTAATCCCGTCCTTCCATACAAGGTGATAAACGGGGAGGCAGGCGTTGAAATCCGCCCGGGCCCTGCCGCTGCTGCTGCTTGCGGCCCGGGGAAATCTCGTGCACATCCTTTTAAGGGATGTCGAGCACCGTAACCGAACCGCCGAATATCGCGCGTTCTCGGAAGTTTCGGAACAAAAGCGAAGTTTCGGTCGGCCCGGTGGTAGGATAATTTATTCTTCGCTCGGTCAACAACGAAAACAACGGCGGCGCCGACATTACCACGGCCGCGTTGGGTTGCTGCGTGTGAAAGAAAAATGCATTCGGTACACCTTCGCGCGACTGCGGTGACCGGGCTTCAACCGGCAGATGCATATAAATTAAGTCATATATAAATTGGTTCTCACCTTAAATGCGATTGCCCCGAACGGGCGCTGCACAAGCTCGGTTCGCAATAATTATCCCGCACACCGTTTTAGGCTCGATCGAATTGTTAGAACGGCATTTGATGCCGATATATTTTCGGCGGTTTGCTAAGTGGAGTATATTTTGCAAGTTCATAACAACTAGAACCACACACACACATCAAATCCATACACATACAAATATCCTCTTGTGCAAATAACTACTGGTGCATAAGCACGCATAAATCGTATAAAGTTCCAAACGGTTTTTTTAACCAAAGAATTTTCTTCTTTGTTAAGAGATAAAGAGATAACGCGGATGTACAAATGGATGACATCACAAACAATGCGAATTGTGAAATTGAACCAGGCGAACCATAACTAGTGCAATTTTCCATCCAAAGTTGTTCATTAATTCCAAAAATAGCTACTAAACTAGTAATACACCGAAAAATAATCATGCAAGCCATTGACAATACCAATAATAATTAGTAGAGAAACAATGAATAGATTCCTTATTTAAATTTATTTAGGATATTATATTTATATTTTATTATAATAACATATAATTGAATATAAAATTTATATTATTTTATTTATGACGGTTTTTTACACATTGCCAGTCATGAAAAACGGTTCCCAAAATGAGTATTTGATTTCCCAAAGGTGTTAATTAGTTTCTTTTGTTATCCTTACGGTCAATTTTGGAGACTAGCAGTTTTTTTTTACAGCTGGAATGCTTATTATTGGATTTTTTCTTTATTATTTATATTTGTATCCTCAATTATCATATCTGGAGCGCTCTAAGCTGTTTTTCTTTCCTTTATACGATATTTTTTCATTTCAAATTCTGACATGTTTGATAAAATGTACGATCAGCCCATCGCTTTGAAATTGGGTCGTTTCGCCTAGCTAGTGAATGTGTTTTTGTTTGTTGTTTTGATAAGTTATTTCAATGTTTTTCATCTGAAATAAATCGTTCGGATTGTGCACGATAGTATATTCTTCGCGTTCAACAACTAGCATCTATATATTTGTACACGGCGCCTGGGTCTTTTTATTTGTTTTATTTATTTATTCGTAGTGCACGTTATATGTTAACGATTGCCTTCATAACATAGAAAATAGACTTAAACGAAATAATGCATTTTTTAAGCTGGTTAACCCCCAAATTCATATCTATTATATTACTAATTGAATTGTATGACTCCACCATTGAGGTAAAGGGTTACTTACGCTATGTGTTGTAGTTCTTTAATCAGAACTCTTTAAGAGTTGTTTAGGTCGTCAAACGGGGTGTCAATAATCTCAGAAATGGTCTTGTGTAGAAAAGTATACTATACTTTCATTCTTCTGTGTTCAAGTGTTTCGAGTCAAAAAAGTTAACATCTAGCCCGGTAGTTTGGGCAAGAGCTAGAGGTAATTACGAGACCAAAGTAAACAATAGAACAGGCGCACAACAGGCTATGATGATCTTTACAACTTATTTTAGTATTTCAAATAAATTCATATTTTAAAAGCGTAATTTATAGAATGCTAAATGTTCCATATGAATACAAACTTATCAAATCCACACACACACATAAAAAACAGAACTGTTTGGAGTTGGACCGAGCCGGAATGGAATACAAAAGAATCCAAATGCATACCTCCCATCGGGTTACTTTTACTTCGCTCGCGATCTCGCGAAGATCTAAACTTTGGGCTACCGGTAGTTGTTGACCAGCTGACAAGGCCTTTGTAAAGCCTGACACGTCAGTACCAATCAGGGGTTGAAGGATATTCTGAATTATTTACCCAAATCGGTTTCCAAAAAACTTGTCTCCGATCGATATATCATAGCACTTTAAAGCATGGTTTTATGATGGCTTGTTGATTCTGATAAAGTACCACAGAATATTTAAATTTATTTAGGATATTATATTTATATTTTATTATAATAACATATAATTGAATATAAAATTTATATTATTTTTCATTTTTATTTACTGCCACACGAGCCGGCCATACATCCCACACGTCCTTGCGTCGGTTATGTTTGTTTGTTATTGTTTGATTGACACCGTGCACGAACTAGGACAGAACACAAAATCAAAACTCCCAGTCTAGCACCATGTGTGCGGGCAGGTGTTATAGGAGAGAAGGCTAATGTCCGGAATGACTTCAGATTTAGAATAAAACCACACGCATGCTAAACATGCTGTAGCATGACAGGAGTGAGTCAATAATTATAATTTGAAATACAGTTTCAATCTGTTTTTTGTTATCAAAAATGTGTTAGCTCCTCAAGTTTCTCCTCAGTAACCTCAAGATTTCTTTTCAATATAATTTAAATCCGCCTTTCCATCACCATCATGGACACGGATATCGTATCCTATACTGTCGGTAAACGCATCCCTTGTACAGCAGCAAACCCTCCGCTGTACATGGCCACGGCACGAATTTATAATGAAAAGTTACCGCGAGAACGACCACAAAATGCAGAATTTCGAATTCCTCCGAGAAGTGTAATCAAACGCGACATGCGGCACAAACACACAGACACAATTCCCATTCTCCGAGTGGGTCGAGGGCTCCGAAACGGAATAATTGAATCGAATGCAGGCCGATATTTTCGATATTTTGCGCGCAAACCAGCTAAACAATGCAGACACACAGAGGCGGCCGCACATTCTCCTGCTGTTTTAAACGCGTCTAACGGTACCTGCGCCAGTCGGACCTTAGAAGTCTTCCGAAGGTGCGTCCTGCCGGCCGACAGACGGGGCCCCCGTCTGGCGCGATGCGCCCGGCCGAAGGTCCTCGCCGTTTGCGGCCATTCCGCTGCACTTCGGATTCTAAGGTATTCTAAATGCTTTGAGCACTTGGTCTCGAGTTTTTTTTTGTGTGTTTTGTTCGTTTTTGGCGGATCGACCGATCGGACTCGTTTTGATAGCGCGCTCGGTTGGTTTCACTTTGTTTACCTCTTTTCCTTCAAATATTTGAGGGAGATGCAATCGCACGTCAGCGTGCATTATAAAAAAAAACAGAACTGTTTGGAGTTGGACCGAGCCGGAATGGAATACAAAAGAATCCAAATGCATACCTCCCATCGGGTTACTGCCCCGGCGCGGTGACTCTACATCGGATACGGCCGCAAATACAGACATTCTACCCTTGCCGCTTATCGCACCGCAAGTACCACGAGTACATGAGTCCTGTTGGTTTGTGGTTTGGCGTGTGCTATCCTTGGATCATTTTTTACCCCCGCTCGGCTGACAGGCGAATTCATGGGTTTGGCCTTTTCGTGTCCGCGTCCTTTCGTAGGGCGAACCTGCCGAGGCGGCACATTTTATCATTTTTATTTACTGCCACACGAGCCGGCCATACATCCCACACGTCCTTGCGTCGGTTATGTTTGTTTGTTATTGTTTGAATGACACCGTGCACGAACTAGAACAGAAAACGAAATCAAAACTCCCAGACTAGCACCATGTGTGTGGGCAGGTGTTATAGGAGAGAAGGCTAATGTCCGGAATGACTTCAGATTTAGAATAAAACCACACGCATGCTAAACATGCTGAACGCTGATAGGCTTACTCGTTGTAAGTAGTACACGCCACGTGATGTAACACACTTGCGTAATCATTTCGCCAAGGCTAAGATTATGATCCAAAATACGTTGAACTTTTACTTGCTATCAATCAAACCACTCACACCGCAGCACGAAACACAAGCACACAAACACACATGCGACGGTGTACATTTTCCTACACTGATTGTATTATTTTTTATTTCCCCGCGCTCTGTCGTTGAGTGATTTGTGGATGCCCGTCGTTGCGTGCCGCCGTTTCTCGCGGTTCTGCTCGCAATCGCCTGCTCAACAAACATTAGCCCGAAAAAGAATCGTCAAAGGTGTTCGTTCAGTTTCGCCACAACTTGGAGTAAGAAATTTGCCAGATCCAATAGACCAGGCCCTCCCTCCACAGAGCGCTAACACGATGCCTTGTTTGTTTGTTTGTTTGTTTCTGCTAAATCGATATTATCCTGTGGCCGGGACGTACCACATGAGCTACCGAACGCCCCGGCGCGGTGACTCTACATCGGATACGGCCGCAAATACAGACATTCTACCCTTGCCGCTTATCGCACCGCAAGTACCACGAGTACATGAGTCCTGTTGGTTTGTGGTTTGGCGTGTGCTATCCTTGGATCATTTTTTACCCCCGCTCGGCTGACAGGCGAATTCATGGGTTTGGCCTTTTCGTGTCCGCGTCCTTTCGTAGGGCGAACCTGCCGAGGCGGCACATTTTATCATTTTTATTTACTGCCACACGAGCCGGCCATACATCCCACACGTCCTTGCGTCGGTTATGTTTGTTTGTTATTGTTTGAGATTTGTCTGTTAGTGTAGGAATTGAAGGAATAATGAAAAATTGCTCTAATTATGCTTTGGATTTTTATTAGGATTTTTTTTGTTGATATTGGCAGAATCTATGTTTATTATAATATTCCAATTTTTCAATCTTTATCGTAATCAAGAAGAACGTATCGTAAAAAGAATTCTATCCGTACGTTGATATGTTTTTCGATTGATAATCGAGTCAAAATAAACATGATACAATTTGGAGTTAAAGTTAAAGGTGGAGCTGCCTGGTATTTCTCGTGGAACCTGGAGACAGAGAAGGTGAAATTTGAACGCTGATAGGCTTACTCGTTGTAAGTAGTACACGCCACGTGATGTAACACACTTGCGTAATCATTTCGCCAAGGCTAAGATTATGATCCAAAATACGTTGAACTTTTACTTGCTATCAATCAAACCACTCACACCGCAGCACGAAACACAAGCACACAAACACACATGCGACGGTGTACATTTTCCTACACTGATTGTATTATTTTTTATTTCCCCGCGCTCTGTCGTTGAGTGATTTGTGGATGCCCGTCGTTGCGTGCCGCCGTTTCTCGCGGTTCTGCTCGCAATCGCCTGCTCAACAAACATTAGCCCGAAAAAGAATCGTCAAAGGTGTTCGTTCAGTTTCGCCACAACTTGGAGTAAGAAATTTGCCAGATCCAATAGACCAGGCCCTCCCTCCACAGAGCGCTAACACGATGCCTTGTTTGTTTGTTTGTTTGTTTCTGCTAAATCGATATTATCCTGTGGCCGGGACGTACCACATGAGCTACCGAACGCCCCGGCGCGGTGACTCTACATCGGATACGGCCGCAAATACAGACATTCTACCCTTGCCGCTTATCGCACCGCAATCTATAATTACTTTGTAGTAAAGTATGGGTTTAAAATATGTAAGAAAAACAATCACTTCGCAAAAAGAGTGATATAATGAATCGGTTTGAATGAAAGGATTCCCATTAGAATGTTATGTGATATAAACATACACAGGTCGAACTATCCAGGCTGGGGGTAGTAACTATGTCTATGAAAACCATAAGTAGTAAACCGTAATTTTGAGGTTGTTGAACTTTTCCTTGGCGATTCCTATTCTTGTGCAAAACGAAGCCAGTCGAATTCCAATAAGTTTTAGTTATAAATTTTCGTCTCATCGATATTATTAGAAGAAAAGATATTAGAAGAAAACACTGATAGCGTGTCAGTTTTGCAAAGCTTAAACGATCTGGTATCATAGTTTTCGATTATTACTGTTCAACTTTTTCAACTCAACTGTGTTTCTAGGAATTTACTATATCTTCTTCGCATATTCCTTTTATAATATATATTTACTGGCTCAAAGATTTTTTTTATACATTTCCTAAAATTACGAAAATGTCTTCTAAAAAAATCGAAACCCGTTTTTGGGCCCTCTTTACACTTACGGTCAAATGGACCGAATACTCCTTTGGTGCAAATCGAGGTGTCAATTGACACCTAGATGATCGGAAAATTCTGAAAATTTTATTCGATGTCCTAGACCACTGCCCCTGTATGCCATTTTATGGAATTTGAGCTCCAAACATTTTTACGTATAGTTTTGAAGGTTTTTTCAATTTTGACGTCGGCCGATTTTTACTTGAGCGGGGCTGGGAAGCAAACGGAGGTGGGTAGGATCACAAACTCGACGGATTATAAAACTAGAATAGAATATAAGACTTTGGGTGAAACCTGCTTGTCGATATCTCTAACCGTTTTCGAGTTATCGAAGCTCAAAGTTGCAAAAGTGTCAATTGACACCAGATTTGTCTGTTAGTGTAGGAATTGAAGGAATAATGAAAAATTGCTCTAATTATGCTTTGGATTTTTATTAGGATTTTTTTTTTTTTTTTTTTACACCACTTCGGTCATCGGTCGTTTGTTCTGTCAACGCAGCCACTCGCGTGGAACGCATTGTTTCGGGCATTTTTCCGTGCCCGGACAGTGCCGCATCGCTTTGAAATCCTTCGAGCGAGTCGGCGAGTGAAGAGACGGTTTTCGTCGACGCAAATGAAACAAATGGTGCCGGTTGACGGTTGCGGACAGTATTTTGACTAACAGGAGCTGTCGATTGAAGCATAAATTACTTATCGATGATCGATGGTGCTGCAATCGTCAACACCCAACTATAGACTAATTTTCAATTAAACTGCTGTATGTTTTAGGTGCCGCTAACAGCACATCCTAAAATCTCACAAAAAATGTTTCAAAACAAGTGGTAGACCTCTTCTTCATTGGCTACAACCTCAGTAGGTCTACGCCTGCCATTTCTGGATCTCATGATAAATTGCATACGCCCCTAGAGGGATGGTCGTTCCAGGTGATAAAATAGTCAATGCAATAAATAACAATAATAATAGAAATTTATTAGATTATCCATTCTATAATAGAATTCAATCTCTTCTCCTCTTGAAGAAGCTGGCTACCATAATTAGCTATTTAAAGTATTTTTCAATAATTGAAATAAGCTATGTAATCATAAACTTTTGGTTGAATAGCTATAAACAATACGATCATTAACATAAAATAAACAAAAGGCCATCACTAAAATAAAGGATAAAAGAAAAGGCATTAGTGTCAGCATTAGCTTAGTAAGCCTTAGTGATATTGGTAGTTTTGAGACAGCATTTAGTAAGTTATATGTTGAATTTTATAGACTACGTCCGTACTAATTGTAATTCTACTAATATTTACTATTCAATGGTTAATGGTAACTTTATTCCATTATTTCTTGAGTGAAAAACTAAGCGTTTCTCATCATTGGAGCTATTGGAGCTGCACGAACATCTGCGACTGCTAGCAGTTTCTGGTCAATGCACGCCATAACCTCTGCCACGCTTCCGAGACCACAGGACATTGGCCAAAACAGTTCAACAGCCAAGTCGGCGCAAAGCCAGTGAGTCGTGTCCAATCATACCGTCATGAAACGGCCGGATCGAACACCTCGTCCCTGGCCCCGTTCCATCGACGCACGCGGCTCAACTGCTTCTGACCCAGAACATTTCATTGTTAATTGTTGGCTTCTTCAAACCATGAAATGAGCCTAAAATTGGAAAGGAAGTTGTGAAATTATCGATTACCGTTCGATGGCAGGTGTTGCTGCAAACGATCGGGTTCTTTTCCTTTTCGCACCGCTGGAGTATCGCCGGCTCTCCAACCGAATGCTCACCGGACGGCGTTTCTTTCTTTTTTTTTTACGGATCGACCATATGTCAGCTATGTAGAAACGAAATTGTTAGCATTTTGTACTATATTGAAACAATGGTCATGATCAGGAAGTAATACACTTTTTTTCATCTAATCTGTCAAAACAAGTGGTAGACCTCTTCTTCATTGGCTACAACCTCAGTAGGTCTACGCCTGCCATTTCTGGATCTCATGATAAACCCCGGCCAAAGGGACCTCGTATAACGGCACACCACAGCCACACCGGGCAGGATCGGCAGGCACGGGATCGCTATAATTTGCGTTTCGTGTTAGTGCTCACCTGGATTGATTACAGCTTCTTCAGGAACGTGTTTCAAATCGCTTCTGGATGGGGAAGATTGAAGACACTCTAGGTGGGATGGGTTCGCTGCGGTATATCCATACATCACTTCCCGGGCACCCAGCGCTCGGGCACATCCTAGCTCGGGGCGATTCCGATGAACGCTCGATGAGGACAAGCATCTGGGGTTGATCGATTTTCTTTAATCGTCTTGGTAGCTGACGTGATGTCAGGGATGATTTACCGGCGGGAGTGAAGCATTTTTTAATTGTGTTTTTGACATGGAAATGGCCATCAGACGTTGATTGAAATGGAGCTTATTTAGCCGCAAAGTCGAAGTATGATTTTATGCTGATGTGTTAAGGAAATGTTATTGGTCCTCATCAAAGCGTGAATAAAAACTTTAGTCTCAATATAAAGTTTGTCGCGAAATACTCGTTGCAACTCAATTGCGTGCACACTAGCTTGTGCAATCCTTGTTCGACGTATAGTCTAGCCTTGAGGTGACTCTCAACGCCCAAGTTAACATATATTTACATTCAAATTGGTCAACATCCAGTAGATCATCAGTTTTAAAAGCCAGACTTCAAAATACGGATCGACCATATGTCAGCTATGTAGAAACGAAATTGTTAGCATTTTGTACTATATTGAAACAATGGTCATGATCAGGAATATTTGTCTGTTAGTGTAGGAATTGAAGGAATAATGAAAAATTGCTCTAATTATGCTTTGGATTTTTATTAGGATTTTTTTTTGTTGATATTGGTAGAATCTATGTTTTTTATAATATTCCAATTTTTCAATCTTTATCGTAGTCAAGAAGAACGAATCGTAAAAAGAATTCTATCCGTACGTTGATATGTTTTTCGATTGATAATCGAGTCAAAATAAACATGATACAATTTGGAGTTAAAGTTAAAGGTGGAGCTGCCTGGTATTTCTTGTGAAACCTGGAGACAGAGAGAGGGTAAAACGCTGATAGGCTTACTCGTTGTAAGTAGTACACGCCACGTGATGTAACACACTTGCGTAATCATTTCGCCAAGGCTAAG
>KZ071359.1:221700-232117 GCA_002091845.1 Anopheles cracens | reverse complement strand
TTGACGTGGCGTATCAGCTCCAACACCCGGCGGTAGTGAGCGCACTGATCCCTCCAGAACGTCGGACGGTGGTAGTGCTTTCCAGAGCAAACGATCACCTCGTTCACGTGGCGCAGGTTCGTCCGGAGACACACGCTGACGGCGATCAGGAAGAGATCCACATAGTTCCAGAGTTTATTTAACGTTTTATACATTAACAAAATAAGAAATATGTACAATGGTTCATTACGCAAATAGAATAATTTATATAAAAAAATAAACAATCTATAACTCTCTGTGGATGGAGGTATTGAACAATATTCGAAAGAAAACGAGAAATATAAAATTGAACATTGATAAGGCGGTATAAAGAATAAACAACATAAAACACAAAAGAAGTTCGAAATAAAAGAACATTGCAAAAAAAAACATTTGTGATGAAGGAGATTTAAATATGAATAACTCCATTCAAATTGATAACAATGCTATCAATGCCATATTACCATCGAACAACATGTTATCCGAGCTACAGAGTAAAGGTGTTTGTTTTCTTATCTTCTGACTTTAAAAGGGATTTTTCATTTCCCAGAAACTAAGACTCATACTCCAGGTTTAGGAGTATGTGTGCCATCATGGAGTTCACCACCCAACCCCTCCTGAGAGCCTGAGACTGAATATGCATTTGAATCTATCAGAACACAACTCAATCAAACTCGTCCTCTGTGCGTTCCCCGTGTCCACGTGTTGCTGTACAATTTGCGTGATACTGAACTAATGCAAAGGACGAGTTGGTTGCTGTCTGAGAGGTGTGAAAACAAAATCGAAAATCACATTTTATTTATGCACATAATTTGAACGGGTGGCATAAGAACCTGCCGAACAATGGTTGCGAACGGACAAGCGGTGCACCAAGCATTTAGAGGTTGAAACCGATTCTGGTACGTTCAATATAGTCGCTTTTCACCAAAACAAAAGTCGTCCTTTTCTGGCGATGAATTGACCTCTTTTAGCATCACCAGCTCGTACGTGATGAGCGTTCCTGCCATCTGTGGAAATGGTACAACAAAGTATTTCTTCGATGCAATACGGACGATGCAATTGAAACGAAACGAAGCTCACTCACCGCAAGTATAACGCTACGGTTGAGGAAGAAAAATCCATGTCCCGACAGGCAGTTTCTGCTGGTGAGAAGCTCTTGCGTGAAGCGTTGCACCTGTGGCACATTAGAATGTCAGCGGAATGGAAACACACCAACGGTCAACTACTTACATCGATCGTCCAGCAGCTCATCGGCACCGATCGTAAAATGTTCAGCGGTCTCAGGGACGCCACATGAATATTGGAAGCGACGAGCAGCATCGCCAGCGTGCGAAAAATGAGGAAGGCCAGCGAAAACTTGAAGTACACCTCCGAGAGCAGTGAGGCGGAGAATCTGCAAAAAATACATGGTTCAAAGATTGCCACAGTGTTTGCGTCCGTGCCGGTACGCACTGAAACGAGTTAAACATCTGGTAGAAGATGAAGTACAAATCGGACGCCGTGGTGCAGATGATGATCGGCGCCATGATGCCCTCCATGTACGCTACCAGCTTCGAAATGCGCCCGTAATCCAGCCGCAGCTGTTGCCAGACGGTGCCGGTCGTGTGGCGGTCCTTGTAGCGAATCGCGTGCCAGTAGAACTGCTCGTACCGGCGGGCCAACCCGAGCGCCACGAAGATGATGAACAGATCCATGAACGTCCACACGTACAGGAATATTTTGTGCGTCAGCTCGAGCAGCAGCACGGCCGTCAGGCTGTACGGCAGATAGTGGAAGAACTTGGGATGCTCGCGCTGGTAGAACAGCGTCCAGTAGGGCGTGCTGTTGTCGCACCGTTTGAAGAACTGCAGGTTCGTGTAGTAAACCGAGGCCACGTGCAGCGCATCCTCCACTGCGCGTTGGCGTCGTGGGCGAGGTTACGTGTGCGTTAGTTCACTGGGTCATTGGGTCGGACGCCCACACTGGGTGGCACGCTTACCGAAAGCAAGCACGAACATCGTCGTGCCGATGATCGCGATGAGCCGCTTCAGCGTCCAGAACCGGCGTACTGCGTACGGTGGATGCAGGAAGGTTTCCTCCAGGCTGCGCCATCGCTCCATGATCGTTCTCCAGCGGATCGCTATCGTTAAAAACACCACCGCTCCGGAAAGGTTCAGTACGTAGTAAATGACGTTGCCTGCGCACGCGGAAGAGACAGACACAGGAACGTTCAGGGATGTGCTTTTGCTTCTTTTCCATGCTTGCGCTCACTCACTGATTTGCGACGTGCCCATGGTGCTCTCGTTCAGGCTGTAGTAAATGTGCGCCGTCAGCGTGACCAGGGCCGACACGAAGAAGTACACGCTGTAGATGGTACCGGGGCTGACCCAACGGAAGCGGATGTCTTGCAGCGTGGAACCGAACAGTCCCCGCAGCGGGAACAACGAGAACAGCTGCGAAACGAGCAGAAACGGCCGTACCGCCCGATGAAAGTCATCAATCTCCGGTGGTTCCATTGCACTAATTGCCACCATGTATCATCCCGGTTGCACTCGGCAACCCTCGGATCGAGCCTTGATTGAGGTTAACTCCAGTAAACCAGTGCGCCCCCCGGGCTGGCCGAAGGTTACGGTCAAATGAACTGCAGCGCAGGCCTTCCAAGTCGCACCGACTTCGCCGCATGAGCGCAATCTCTCTCTCTCTCTCTCTCTCTCTCTCTCACTCCCACCCCCCGTGGAGTGTAAGCGATTAATTAACCGATAAAGGATAACGTGCGAAAGCTTGCAGGTGCTGTTTACGAGCATTGGGTTGGTGTGTCATGCGATACGAACATGCTCAAAAGTACGAACAATCCGTCGATGAGTCCGGGATTTTTTTCACCTGATCGAGCAGCACCAACTCGTACGTCACCAGCGTTCCGGCCATCTGCGGAGAGCGGACAAAGAAACAGCGTTTATCGGGGTGCTGGGTTTAGCCAGGCTTTGACTAGGAGCCGGTGACGCCTCTAAGCTGTAGTTCATCGCGTGGGTCGCGAACGCAGTAGCCACGCGTGTACACACGATTGCATACTGTCAGGCGAACTGTCGCTTACCGCTAGAATCAGTTGGCGTTTGAGGAAGAAAAACTGCTTTCCGGACAGGACGTTCTCCCCGGACGACACTTCATCCGTCAGCCGTTGAAGCTGTCGGGAGAGAGGATTTCATTGTTTGTTGCAAGTGCTTGCAAGGTGCCATACCCACATCAATACCCCAGTTCTTCGACGAGACGTTCCTCAGGAGCTGCAGCGGACTAGCGGACGCTACGTACACCCCGGAGCCCACGTACAGCATCACGATCGTCCGAAATATCAGCAGTAGCAGCGAGTACCAAAAGTACACGTAGTTTGCAATCGCTCGCCGGCGTCTGGAAATGTGGTACCATAGTTTTAGCTCGGTTCGGCCAGCAACAAGACGTCCACTCACTGAAACCCATTGAAGAGTTGCGTCGCGATGAAGTACATATCGTTGGCACAGGCCAACAGTATCAGATGCCCGAACTGAGCATCCAGAAAGCTCACCAGCTCCGACACGGCCACATAGTCCATGCGCACCTCGTGCCAGAAGTTAGCCGGACAGGCCATACCCTGGACGGCGACCAGCCGCCGGAAGATCTGCTCGTACCGGAACTGGGCACCGTAGCAGAAGGCGATGATGAAGATGTCCACGTACGTCCAGGTGTATCGCATGCAGCGATTGATCCACTACGGCGGGAAGAAGCGCTTAAGCGGAATGGACCAGCTGTGGGCGTGTGACTTACCTCCGTAACCACCACCGTGAACCCATTGAACGGCACGAGATGAAAGACGTGCGGGTGCTCGCGCACGTAGAAGTTGTACCACACGCTCACGTTCGTGCGATTGCACGTGGCCATCTGCACGATGTTGCTCTCGTACGCCGAGTAATAGTTCAGCCAGTCCTCGACCAGTGCGAGCGCAAAGATGGCAAACCCGGCAAACCGTATCTTCCACGTCAAACTAAAGCCGCGAGTGTTTGCCTGCAGCCGGTAGTGACCCTGCAAAAACGAACGCTCGCAGGTAGCGAAAGCTCCCATCACTGTCCGCCAGCGCATTGCGATGAAAAGGAACAGCCATGCTGACAGATACACCACCACCAGGTAGACGCAGTTGGCTGTGGAGGAAAAAACAAACCGAATGATAGGATGTGTCCCACGCGGTGCCGTGCATCGTACACATCAACGTACCGAAGAACGTAATGTTCATTCCCTTCCGGATGTACCACCGGATGGAGAGGGCACAGTAGACACCGGTTAGCGTCAGATACAGCATCGTGTAGCAGAAGCGTATACTTTTCACCTTAAAGCGTACCGTCCGGAAGTTGACGTTGAACACGTTGACCACCGGCAACAGTGCGATGCACTGGCCCAGCAGCAGCACTAAGTTAACACAAGCCACATAACCTCGAATAAGACTCTCCAGAGTTTGAGTATGATCTGTCTGCGCTCACCTGGTGCTACGGCGTGATGAAACGACCCATCGACCGAACGCGTTCCGCACCTTCGTCCGAAACGATTCCAATTCCCGCGCCAATGGCTGTTTTTTCGCTTCGTGTGGGTATCGATTTGCATTTCTGTGCAGAAAAGATTGCTGTCTGTCTTTGCTTCCGATCTGTCGGGACCGCTCGTGCGTTCGAAGAACGGAACGCAATACTAATGAGAACGGTCTCACATCCTTGCGCAGTCTTACGTACCTACCCCGTCAGAGTGCAGATTGACGGTGCCTAATAACGAAAATGCGTGACGGATGATTAATCTGTGCGGAAGTGAAGTAATCGGATATGATCATTTTAATGGAATGGGTTATCAGATAGCGATAAATTCAGTCAAAACTACCAAGGGAAAAAAAGACATGTTTGTTTGATGTTGGTTTGATTTTACTTCTGTAAATGGGTGGAAATGTGATATAAATATATTATTTCTAGCTTAGTTTCTACTTAATCAGCTATTCAACTTTATAACACATTATTATCAAATAAAGTCTAACATAAGCCGCATGCTTTTGTAGTTTTAGTGGCATTTAAACCCTTATGGAAAATTTTATAATTTGCGAATAATGAGTTATAATACGTTGATGAAGCGTTTTTCATACGAATTGCATACTTTGGGGCTGATATATCAATTTTGCTTCAGAAAGTGTGCATCTTACAGTACACTAACGCTTTATCTATGGTTTATTAACACTTTATTTGACAGTTTTTTTTATATATTTATGTATTAAGCTTTTTTATGTATTAAGTACTGGCAATGTATGTTTTTATGAAGCAAAACGTTATCTATTAATAATGTGTCATCTTTCTTACTCATTCACTCTCACACTTCCACCTGCATTTTAAATCCTCTGCTAGAAAATACCCCGAAATGATCCAAACTGAACTAACGAAATGTCTCCCATTACCTCGAAAATCACGCCTTTATTCACTGCCGATATGCCGCGAAGACATCCAGCCATTCGTGTAAATCGTTAACTACACCTGTTTCTTATCTTGCTTTCGTCATCGCGCGACGACGTTCCGACGGGGATGGCAGCGCGTATGTTTTTATCTCCCTGCCAATCGCAACGAGCGCCTAAGCCGGCTGACTCTAGTTCAGTTGTTCCAATCCTGCCGCGAACCGGGAGCGCAGGTATTCACCAACCTGACGGGCGGCTTCCTGATCGTCCTCGAATCCCTTCAGCTGACGGCAGCTCTCGTACCACGCGTGCAGCCGCTGATACTTGGTCAGATCCAGACCACAGTGCTAGGGATGGTAGTGGGAAACTTTAATGTTCCGTGTGGATGACACGGCGCTATGCATCACTTACCACCGCCGAGGCGATCGTTGGAAGCAGTGCCAGATCGGCAACGGTGGGATTCTCGCCGGCGAAGTAATCATTCCGGATCAAGTAGTTCTCCAGATCGGTCAACGCTTGCCGGGCGGTGGTTATCATCTCCTCCGAGAGCTCCGATACCGATCCGGAGAACAGTGCACCAACCTTGGAGAAGAACTTCGGATAGAACGAACCCAGATCGTGGTGCAGCACACGGTTGATGAGAGCCTTCTCCTTGGGGATGTTCGGGTACAGTGTGTGCCCCGGACGGTACGCATCGATCAGGTACGTCATGATGGCACGCGACTCACCGAGATAGAATCCATTGTCGTCCAGCGTCGGGATCGTGTGCTCCGGGTTGATGCGCAAAAACTCCTCGGTACGCGTTTCACCCGCCAACGGGTTTACCTCTTTCAGCTGGGAAGGCGCGGGAGTTGGACCAACAGTATCAGAACCATTTCGCCCCTGGCAGATATATACTCACATTTACGCTCAACCCAAGCTCCTTGACCAGCAGTAGCACTGAACGAGCCGGTGGGCTCATCGGAAAGTAGTACAACGTCGGTGCGGGCATGTTTGACCGATGAGATAATCCTAGTGCCGTACGCTCAACCACTGGCGTCTTTGTCACAATAAAACGTCGGACCGCTCGCTAAAGACTGAGTGCGGAATGTTAGCATGCGGGAGTCGAATGCTTGCTGCTCGACGCCGGTACAGCGATAAAGCGAGGCGAACTAGGTTAGGTCATAGATAACTTGTCGATTCGAAACCCCCGTCTTGCAGCGATAGACCAGATAAGCGATATGTTTTACGCTGCCTTTGAACAATGATTAGAGAGCATTGATTATGCTTGCCAGTGGCGCTAGATACAGTGATATCTGACCGACCGAATGCAGTACTTGAACAGGCACACTTATCAGTTCAAATGTGGGAAGAGATATCAAGCCAGAGCGGGCCCTATATCACGTGAAGAGGATGCAAATATGCTCCACCGAGGGGATATCAAAGCGACGATGCAATTAAGCATCTGTATGTTTACACACTTTCTTACCGTGCTATTATATACAAATTCTACTACCTTGTTTAGTTAATAACGAATTTCGGAACAGCGATTTAAGAGATTAAAAAATGGGATAGGTTTGAACTTGAAAATTGGGTTTGGACATTGGTTTGACTCAATTTTCATTCATATGAAGAATCAACCCTTTTCATCAACTTCGCTCAACTGATAAATTAATATGAGCGTGATAATCCTTATTATGCCTGGCCTAAGCAGAGCGTTTGTCCCTGATGCTTCTTTCAGACTTATCAAACAAATTTGCTTGTTTTTTAGAAACGCTTTGTTTGAATATTTGAGTATCTGGAAGCTATGGAATAATTGATGTATTGTTTATTGAATAAAAGTTAAAGTAGGCGTGTTTATTGAATAAAAGTTAAAGTAGGCGACGATAACATTTTTCTACGTCCCATTTGCTACGTGATGCAGTGTGCCATGGACATATAAATGTTTGCGCCTTAAGGTATGCAACATCAAACATTCTTTTTCTAAGTTCGAATTATCATCCAAAAGATTTTTACCTAATGCTTGATTTTTAAGGCTATATTTGTTTCAATATAGTTCAACACAGACTTACATAATGCAATTTACTAGCACGAACCTCAAAGTGATGTAAATGTAGTAATAAATCACGCTTCCCGCACACCTCGCCATCTCCTTTTAGCCCGATTCAGTAAAGCACATTAGTGCAACATTTCCATCACTCAGGTGCACCTGACTGCATGTAATCAATTCCTTCTGCTCATTGTAACGACCAGAACAAAACCCTCCGTTTGTGGCCAGTCACAGCCAGTGTGACAGCAACAACGGCCGCACCGACCTGGAATAGCGGGATGAGTTTTCACGCAACCGTACGACCTATTCTGATCGTGTTTCAACTGTTCGGGCAGTTCCCTCTGCAAGGGGTCCTGAGCGATAAAGCAACCCGCTGGCAGCTGCGATGGTGCTCCCTGCAGACCGGTCTCTGTGCGGTGCTGGTTGTGGTGGGATGGTTTCTCTGTATCGTCGAGTACGAGCGGCTGGTGGTGATCGGTGTCAATGCGGACAATATCATCGGCCCACTGTTCTACCTGGATGTGATCGTCATTATGCTGTTGCTGGTGCGTGTGGCCTACCATTGGCACACCGTTGTGCCGAAGTGGGAGCAGATCGAGGCGCTCGAGGTGATGCAGTACAATGCGCGCGAAAGGGGTACGCGCTCGGCGCGCAGGATACGGGCGGTGGCGCTGCTGCTGCTTGGCTTAGGGTTCGGTATATGATCGTTTTGGGGGAGGTGTATGATCGTTGGTGATCGCTTTATTTCGATGATTCGTTGCAGCGGAACACATGCTGTCGATCGGAAAAACCGTGTACGCGAAGGTGGATGAGGCACAGTTCTGCCATTGGGACTACAGTAACCTGCCGGAGTACTACGCCCAGCGTGCGTATGGTTTCGTGTTCCGCCGGCTACCGTACAATTTTCTATTCTTCATATTTCTGGAGGTACGCTTTCCTAAACTTCCCTGTAAAACGATCTTGAGCTAACCTTCTCTCTCCACTGTCCAGTACGCCAACACGGCACTCACCATGGTGTGGACCGTACAGGACGTGCTGATCATCATGATCAGCGACGCAATAGCCGGCTACTTCGATCGTCTCAATGCAAGAATAGTGTTCTACGGCACGGTACAGGTGGTTGCCAGCGAAAAGTTCTGGTGCGAAATTCACTCGGACTACGTGATGATCTGTGAGCTGCTGGAGCACGTCATGTCCATATGCTCCCCGCTGCTGGTGGTTTCCTGCGGCACTAACCTCTATCTCATCTGCTATCAGCTGTTCATCAACTTCGCTCAACTGATAAATTAATATGAGCGTGATAATCCTTATTATGCCTGGCCTAAGCAGAGCGTTTGTCCCTGATGCTTCTTTCAGACTTATCAAACAAATTTGCTTGTTTTTTAGAAACGCTTTGTTTGAATATTTGAGTATCTGGAAGCTATGGAATAATTGATGTATTGTTTATTGAATAAAAGTTAAAGTAGGCGTGTTTATTGAATAAAAGTTAAAGTAGGCGACGATAACATTTTTCTACGTCCCATTTGCTACGTGATGCAGTGTGCCATGGACATATAAATGTTTGCGCCTTAAGGTATGCAACATCAAACATTCTTTTTCTAAGTTCGAATTATCATCCAAAAGATTTTTACCTAATGCTTGATTTTTAAGGCTATATTTGTTTCAATATAGTTCAACACAGACTTACATAATGCAATTTACTAGCACGAACCTCAAAGTGATGTAAATGTAGTAATAAATCACGCTTCCCGCACACCTCGCCATCTCCTTTTAGCCCGATTCAGTAAAGCACATTAGTGCAACATTTCCATCACTCAGGTGCACCTGACTGCATGTAATCAATTCCTTCTGCTCATTGTAACGACCAGAACAAAACCCTCCGTTTGTGGCCAGTCACAGCCAGTGTGACAGCAACAACGGCCGCACCGACCTGGAATAGCGGGATGAGTTTTCACGCAACCGTACGACCTATTCTGATCGTGTTTCAACTGTTCGGGCAGTTCCCTCTGCAAGGGGTCCTGAGCGATAAAGCAACCCGCTGGCAGCTGCGATGGTGCTCCCTGCAGACCGGTCTCTGTGCGGTGCTGGTTGTGGTGGGATGGTTTCTCTGTATCGTCGAGTACGAGCGGCTGGTGGTGATCGGTGTCAATGCGGACAATATCATCGGCCCACTGTTCTACCTGGATGTGATCGTCATTATGCTGTTGCTGGTGCGTGTGGCCTACCATTGGCACACCGTTGTGCCGAAGTGGGAGCAGATCGAGGCGCTCGAGGTGATGCAGTACAATGCGCGCGAAAGGGGTACGCGCTCGGCGCGCAGGATACGGGCGGTGGCGCTGCTGCTGCTTGGCTTAGGGTTCGGTATATGATCGTTTTGGGGGAGGTGTATGATCGTTGGTGATCGCTTTATTTCGATGATTCGTTGCAGCGGAACACATGCTGTCGATCGGAAAAACCGTGTACGCGAAGGTGGATGAGGCACAGTTCTGCCATTGGGACTACAGTAACCTGCCGGAGTACTACGCCCAGCGTGCGTATGGTTTCGTGTTCCGCCGGCTACCGTACAATTTTCTATTCTTCATATTTCTGGAGGTACGCTTTCCTAAACTTCCCTGTAAAACGATCTTGAGCTAACCTTCTCTCTCCACTGTCCAGTACGCCAACACGGCACTCACCATGGTGTGGACCGTACAGGACGTGCTGATCATCATGATCAGCGACGCAATAGCCGGCTACTTCGATCGTCTCAATGCAAGAATAGTGTTCTACGGCACGGTACAGGTGGTTGCCAGCGAAAAGTTCTGGTGCGAAATTCACTCGGACTACGTGATGATCTGTGAGCTGCTGGAGCACGTCATGTCCATATGCTCCCCGCTGCTGGTAGTTTCCTGCGGCACAAACCTCTATCTCATCTGCTATCAGCTGTTCCATCTGGTGGAGTAGGTAGT
>KZ071359.1:180168-212341 GCA_002091845.1 Anopheles cracens | reverse complement strand
AAATAAACTGGCTAGAGTTATTTCTAATTTATTCGTTTTATTGAGTCAATTATAACTAATCTCGGCTAATCTAGATATGGTTGCCGTGTAAATCTTCCAGGCTACGGTTAAAATCAAAGTCTCACGATCGAAGCAAAAAAAGCTGGATGACTACTGCTTACCACTCCGCTTTCAAACGCAAATCCATTTCCATCATCCCGCCGATGCGTCTCCACAAACGTCATATTGCAACACATTGTACGTCTGACACAGATTTTATCCACAGCTGGATGCCGGGCTTTCCCGTCAGACGATGCGTTCGGCCGTGTGTTGATTGGCACCGCAACGAATAGCGCACGCTACATTCCGATACACCACACCCATATGCGACGCAACGGTCGAGGTGCATCCCGATCGTGCATTCAATCTGGTCGCAGATGCAGCCACATCAACCGTCCACAAACGTATCGGCCGGTTGCATCCGCCTTGGAAATTGCATAGCTACAAGGCACGATCCAACGCGGTTCATCATAGGTTCATTTTGTGTACCTAGATTCTTATAAGTCAAAATTTCCAATGTTTATTTTGATGATTTATAAACATTGCAACTAGGATTCACTAGCATGTTTTATGTTCAATCTATCAAAAAAAGATTGATGACCGTGGTTTTTTTTTCAGGTCGCCCCATAGTGCAGGCGGCGAGCGTGCTCCATGAAACGTGCCACTCGCAAGGTGAGTCACCAGTCTGAGTGACCCGAACGGCAGCGCGCCAAAACGCCGAAGCTGCTGAGCACGTGGTTGTGAGTGACCCGAAGGTAGCGCACTATGGGCCACCAAATGGAATGATGAAAGCTCGTTTCCCATACTTTTCAATGTTTCTCACAATGCACACGTCACGACATGTTGAAACGAGCTTTCCATTACTCATCGCATAGGAAATGTCAAAAGGAAGCCAGACAAACACAAACTTTATAATTACAACGTCTTTCTCGATAAAAGCTTTACGACTTAAGCTAATTCGTTGAAGGCGTTATGCAAACTTACAAATTTTCAAGATGAAATTTAAATTTTATCAAAATCAATTGAGTATTTTTTATTCTGTGGAGAATTGATATTTGCACAACTTATTTAGTGTTCTTTAAACCCCCCCCCCCCTCTCTTCACTCTGTGCTATTTAAATAGTTGCGATATTTGATTTTGACTATATATTAGTCCAATATTTGGGATCAAATGTGTAGTTTTACCGAATATGTCATTTATATGCAAAAATACGAGACTCGTAACGGCTTAGACTGGCACACAAGAAGTATGTAAAAATGCAAGAGAATTGAATATTACATCGATATTAACACTAACGGACAAATCTGGTGTCAATTGACACTTTTGCAACTTTGTGCTTCGATAACTCGAAAACGGTTAGAGATATCGACAAACGGTTTTCACCTAAATCTTATATTTTTGTTTTTTTTTTAAGGATTTTCAAAAATTTTAAAATCCGTAAATTTCTGAGGTACAACTGGTTACTCCTTTTTTATTATTTTTTTTTATTTTGACGTCGGCGGATTTTTACTTGAGGAGGGCTGGGGAGAAAACGGGAGGGGGTAGGGTCACAAACTCGACGGATTATGAAACTAGAATAGTTTGCGCACAACTGGAGAAAATTTCAGCCCAATCCGTCGACAATTTCCAAAAATAGCCTTCTAGGTGTCAATTGACACCATGATTTGCACCAAAGGAGTATTCGGTCCATTTGACCGTAAGTGTTAATATTTGAAAAGGATATTTTGTAGCTTCTTGAGATTGTTTTACGAAATAAAAAAATAACGAACTACATTAAAAGTGTTTTTAAATATCTGCAATCTATACACGGGAAGCTTTTCGCTATCCTCGTGCAGAGCTTTCGCGAGCGGGTGTGATTCCAACGAAAGTGAAACCACGAGAGCCGAGCACAGGCGGCCAGCGATCGTTCACTCACCTACCGGACCAGTGAGAGTGATCGCGTCCACGTGTGAAGCGCGATCGCGCGACGATCATGAAGATGCCCAGCAGATGAGCATCAGGCATCCCTTCCAGCGAGAGCTTTATTTCCCATTCGCTCGCTCCCACCACAGGCGCACGGACTGAATGTCGCAGGGTGGCTACTCGCTACGGCGGCTCGATATGACAGTGACTACCATCTTCAGGCGCCTCCCACCCCAGCCTCCTCCCACTGCCCACTGTCGGCGGCATGTGTAATCGCGCGGACGAGGGGCAACTATTTAAGCTGTTGTCCGGGCGGACGCGCATGTTTAGTCGGTCGGTACCAATCGTAGCTGATCGTGCGGATCACGGGATCCAGTGTGCTAACGCGTTGCGGTGTGCCGTCCTCCCAGGGACACTACCGAGGGGGAAGGATTCACCAAGGACTACTCCGTCACGAATAGCGGAAGACAGATGCGCAGAGGTGTTAAATTTGTGCGACGGTGATGGAACTGTGGTGCTAGTGTGAAATTTTGTGTGCCAAATAGATGAGCAGTGACAATATTCACTCAATGTGAAGGTGATCCGTGAGTGTGAAGGAACTGTTTGTTGGTGAATTTGGAGGAGAAACAGCCTTTGGGCGGAACAGCAGTGCGTAAAGGTAAACACTTGTTTAATTTTGATTAATTTTCAAATAAAACCCAGTACTTCTGGGCTTCTAACAAACAGACGATTGCTCCAATGCCACTTTTGCGGAACAAAACTAATCTTGGGCAAGAATAATTGCACCCATCAGTTGCACCGAACGGTAACTAATGTTGCTCGAACGATTCGTACGTTTCCGTACGAATCCTTTTGTCGCGTCGCGTCACTCTCGAACGCAGCAACACTCGCCATTGGAGTGGAAACAAAAATATCCATTTTTCTCCATCAGAGTCAGCTCTACCCGGCCGCTCCCTTCAGGAGGGGGGGAGCATATTTCAATCGGATTCGGAAACAGTAAACCACCCGCTCCAAAGTCAATTCGCTAAAATAAGGAACCAAAAAACGCACTGAATCGCGTCGCCCGCCACGCACAAAGCGTGGGGCTTATTCCGGGAAATTTCCCGCCGGCAACCGAGACAACCTTATCCGTGTCGCGGTCGTGAAACTAATCTTTTCCCGTAAGCAGAAAAGCTCTCGGTAACTCGCATTGAAATGGAGATGAGAAGTCGCACAACAAAGGCGAACCAAATCGAACGACATTCCGATTGTGTCGAATGTGCACGCGGCGAAAGGATTCACCGTACCGGAATGGACGGCGAAAGTAGTCGCTTTCGTCATTCGTCAGCTTATCGGACTGATTGCGTCTGTTGGGAGGGGGTATTAAATTGAAGACACAACAAAAAAACATGCCAGGAATCTTTCCAAATCCAACTCGTTGTTCTACAAGATGATCCCGGTAGAGGGGTCGCGAGAAGCGATTTTTCTCGGTGGGAAGATAAAAAAGCGGGCATTCTGTAAGATCCTCTGTCCAACTAATCATGTTGATCCAAACCGTAAGCTTAACGAATTTTTAAATTCAACGAAACGATCCCGTAAACGGTGCAGTACCGATCTGCTCTCGGTGGACGTGCCTTCACGAGCTTCCCGAGAGATTCGCCCACAGGGGAGGCGAAATAAAAAAGCCCGGCCACAGTGCCATTTGCAGCTACAATTTCATTAACACTCCACCGGCCCAAACGCTCTCCTTCGCAACGATCCACCGTCGGGCATTTAGCCGCCGCCACCGCCCCGGAGCTACTTATCGTCGAGCGGGGCGCTTTCGAGGTGCTTAAGCATCCTTAATTATGTGGATTGCTTTGTTTTATTTTTCCACCGTGCGAGCACGGATGCGGTTTTCTTTTTTGTTTTGTTCTCTCCGACTCGTCTCGCATCGCGTTTGACAACTCCCAGCGGCACAGCTGCAGCCCGGGGATGATTTGATTTGGACCGGCATGTCGCAGAATGCGCAAGCGATGATCCAATACCGGGACGGCCGGCGAAGAACTGACCTCGGGGGCTCGAGCTCCGGCTGGCGTGGCCAAATTACATCACGTACGAGCTGTTCCGGCCCTGGAAGGACCGTGTTTTCGGCAGGATTTTCATCTTTCGAGGGCTGGTGCTTTGATTGAAGGTACTTGCTGGTTTTGAGTGATTTCGGGCTTCTTTTCGGTAGCAGTAAACCGAACTACTGCACTGCCGTGGCAGTGGAGCTGTTTGATTAAGATCGATTTCGGGACGGTAATGAAGCTGCCACTACTGGACGCACGTAATGTGTGCGCGCATATCTTCGTTCTTGACTGTGTTTTTGCGTACTTTCTAACATAGTTTTGCCTCGTTCGTCAGTTTGACGAAAAACAATCTGTTTCCTGAATTGGTTTAAATCCCCACTCGTCAACCTAGCCAACTTCAAATAGTGGCGACTTTCATCTCTTCGCGGCTATACGCAAAACACACCACTAAAACTACTATATTATAGACAGATAGGCGATTAATGGCATAAATCTCATTCTGAAAACTAAATATATAATCATTCGCCAGTTTAGCAAACTGGAGAATAATTTTATTTAAATAAAATTCTCAGATTATGGGAATTTAGACAATATTTTCTATTTAAGATTACCCATCCTGTGACGTGTCCTGAATTGTTGCGCTAGGAGATTTGCATTTGCTCTCATTTCACACAAAATTTATTGAACTAAATACTGATGAAAAGTCACCAAATCGGTTTTGTGTGAATTTTTTTCCATAATCCATTTTTTCACAAACCATCGAAGGTCAAACAGCGCCATCTATTGGCGGATATTACAACTAAAAAAAAGATAAGATTTCTCGATTTCTGCAAGTTATCTTACAGTATTTTTCCTGTATTTTTTATTCTTGAAAAAATTGAAAATGTTTTCAACTTTTTATATTTTTATCTCTCTTGCAAAAAAAATGTATAAAGATTAATATATTGGTGGAACGATTAATCGATGATTAATTCTTTTGTCTGCGATGCGATTCGTATATGTACTTCATCGATAATTGTAATCAAGTTTAGCTATCGAAATTTAACACCAAGATCCACAAAATAACAAAAAAAACACACTCACACACAACACTTTCACCGGTGTCACCAAACGCTTCGTGACATCGCACTGCATCCATCAACGTCAAGCTAATCGAGGCAATCGGGCAGAAGCACCACATCAGAATCGTTTAACAATAATTGCGAGCTCGAGCTTCCCCGTGCCATTTATGTAACGCCAACAGACTGAGCGGCGATTGAAGCCAGAAGCATAAAACATGGCACACAACAAAACGCCAATCGACGACATAAACCTGACAGCACGGTCAACACACATACACTGTTGCCGGCGTCGGATGTGCCCATCGGAGGGAATGGCGGTTTTCGGTAGTCTGTTTGTCCCTCCCCGTATGCATGTTGTGTGTGGCGCGAAACGGCACGGCATTCCCACCGTTAGGCGGCCCCTGAGATTGAATTCAGCACCTTTTCCCTGCCGCGGCCGGTCCAGCCGGCAGGGTAATTGCCGTTTAGTCGCGGCTGCTATCGACTGTCATCGAGGGGCAATTCAAGTGAAACAGCTATTAAATGAACCAACCGGCCAACGCCAGCGCTCGACCGGGGTGGCTCGTGTCGGAGCGGACCGAAACCGTTCCTATTCCTTCCCGGGCAGACGGTGATGCAAACGACATAAACTTCGTCCCACCGGTGGGACGAGGAAGCGTGCAAACATAACACCCGACGGGCGAGAGCAAACATGGGCAGCGCATCCACCAAACCCTGCCGATACGGCCCAGAACCGCTCGTAGCCAGACGACTGCCGTACGTCAATCATCTTAAGCCGGCTTTCGGTTCAGATTCTGTCTGCAGGGACGGAAAGGGAGCAGTAAGGGTAGTGTGCCATAATTTACACTCACAATCAATCATCCTACTTGCCATCAATCGATGAAGCACACACGCACACACACACACACGACCACGTGAAGCTTTCAGGGGCGATCGATTACCGAAGTGGCCGCGCGGGAGACTTTTATTCGCGCGGAATTATGCACCGAAATCATCGGTTGTCAATGTTGCGCTTCATTTTGATTTAAAGATGAACATGGGTGCGATGGAAATGATTGACGAAAACATCTAGATTCAGGGTTGTAATGTCATCCGGATGCTTTACACAAGTGGGAAAGCTAGTGACGGGAGGATGACAGAATCTTCAGCTGTAACTACCATAAAGCATTAGCTTCAGGAATGTTGTGCAACGAATGATCCAGTCAAGATGGTTTTTACTATATCTTCGGCAATATGTCTCAGCCCATTCTGAAGACTATATAAGTCAAAATCAAAAAGATTTTATTGATGAATCTGCATTATGCCATTTGAATCTAAGTGGAATTTCAAAAATAAACAAATAAATGAGTCCGAGATGCTAAACGTCTTCCCGTCCCGGTCCTCACCAACGCTATCCGCCACCACCCGAGCAGGGGAGGCTCGTATTACGAAACGTTACTCAATCGTACATCGGGTCTCGTCGGGTGTGTCATCCCCGCGGTCACTCCATTAGCTTGGCTGGGCGATGGGAGAAGAGGTTATGGGCCAACCACGCTTTCGCTCACCGCCAACCGACATCCCGAACCTTTGATGGTACCCAGTGATGATGGCAATACATTTCCATTCAAACAGGCTTGATGGGACATTTTATATCTATTGCCATTCGGTTCGTGATGAACCATCAGATAGAGAACGGAACATCTAGTGTAAATAATTACTATTTTTAGATATAACGAAAGCGAAACGAGTCCAAAACTTCAAAAAGGTCAGCCAGGCTCGCTCTCATCAACACAAACGCTCAAACCACGGCATTCCGAGCGAAACGCATAAGAAACACACAACCAACGCGGTGCAAAAGTTTGGGTCTGCCTCAATCTCCTCCTGCTCCGCGCAAACGGTTGCCCAAACAATGGCAAAACTGGCAGATTCACGGTAAGAATCGATCTGTTTACTTTCGCTCTCGGCGCAGAGCAATGTAAACAGCGCGGAGGCGGCGTACAGCGGGCTCCTTTAAAATGTGCATGTAGGCGCGGCCACGCGAAACGGAACATGATAAGAACCACAAGCTCATCTGTTCCGATGGGTAGATCCGTGGCGCGTTAAGCCTAGACCTTGGAATTCCATCGAACGTATTTATTTTGTCTTCTCGCACGGATACGTTAATCATGGCACGGAGACACAGCGGGAGCGATTTGACATCGAAATTGAGCCTCAATTCGGTTGTTATGTAACGCTTGCCGAGTGCAACACTTGGGAAATGTGTTTTTGTAACCTAGTTTTGTGTAGTTAGGTATCGACTGAACCTCTAACCATGATTTTTAGCTATCTTTCATATGGGAAATATTAAAATGTTATGTCATGTTTTTCGTTTTTTTATTTCATTTAACCTTTTATCGATTTTTATCATTTGCATTTTGAAGAAAAGATGAATACAACATTTCCGTTTCGGGTATCACAAATGAAAATTTATATTTACCCTTCAAATTTTTCGAAGTGATGTATTGTGTTCAAAATAAATGCGAGGAATGAGCTCGTGAAACAGCAGGGTACATTGGAAAATAAACAATATCAATAAAAAATGCATCACTTCTACCTTGATTGAATGGCGCCATCTGTTGACGGGGAATGCAACTAAATCAATATTTGATGATTTATACGATTTTTGCAACCTGCCAGAACTTGGAATGATTTTCAAAATCTGCTCACTTGTTAACACTCGCCAGGATCATTTGTCCATTGATATATACGACGACCCTTCTTATATGTTTTTTATTACAACAATGCCTAGGTATTGCATACACCCATCTCACATACTTCCCGCACAATAGATATTATTGCTCATTACTTGCCCAACTCATCCGTCAAGGCTTATCAGCGCACATCAAATGCTCTTCTTCGCGTCCTTAAATCCGAGCCGAGATGCTAAACGTCTTCCCGTCCCGGTCCTCACCAACGCTATCCGCCACCACCCGAGCAGGGGAGGCTCGTATTACGAAACGTTACTCAATCGTACATCGGGCCTCGTCGGGTGTGTCATCCCCGCGGTCACTCCATTAGCTTGGCTGGGCGATGGGAGAAGAGGTTATGGGCCAACCACGCTTTCGCTCACCGCCAACCGACATCCCGAACCTTTGATGGTACCCAGTGATGATGGCAATACATTTCCATTCAAACAGGCTTGATGGGACATTTTATATCTATTGCCATTCGGTTCGTGATGAACCATCAGATAGAGAACGGAACATCTAGTGTAAATAATTACTATTTTTAGATATAACGAAAGCGAAACGAGTCCAAAACTTCAAAAAGGTCAGCCAGGCTCGCTCTCATCAACACAAACGCTCAAACCACGGCATTCCGAGCGAAACGCATAAGAAACACACAACCAACGCGGTGCAAAAGTTTGGGTCTGCCTCAATCTCCTCCTGCTCCGCGCAAACGGTTGCCCAAACAATGGCAAAACTGGCAGATTCACGGTAAGAATCGATCTGTTTACTTTCGCTCTCGGCGCAGAGCAATGTAAACAGCGCGGAGGCGGCGTACAGCGGGCTCCTTTAAAATGTGCATGTAGGCGCGGCCACGCGAAACGGAACATGATAAGAACCACAAGCTCATCTGTTCCGATGGGTAGATCCGTGGCGCGTTAAGCCTAGACCTTGGAGTTCGATCGAACGTATTTTTTTGTTCCTGGTGTTTATTTTGTCCTCTCGCACGGACACGTTAATCATGTTTCAAAAATAAACAAATAAATGAGTTAACATTAGAAGACTTAACCTATTGGGATGATCAGAACAGACATACATATATGAGCTGATAAGTGTAATCTTTCCAATGGCTTTTTTATATTTTGTATATTTTGTACCAAATATCAATTCATCTAACCAACAGATAATTTACAAAAAATAAAAATAAAAAACCATTTTACATTCAAATATATTAATCAGTGTTCATCATAGCATGTAGTACATTTTTAAATATACAGTTTTTGAGTTCAACTTACTCACGACAGGCAGATTGATTGCTAAAATTGCTTTTCAATGGATTGGGGTTTTTTTTCAAGCGTAACACGAAACATTAGCTAAACAAAACATACACTTGTTCCAAGAAGACTTTACTCGTGGAATATGAAAATTAAACATCCAAAATCAAATGTTGATCCGTTAACATTCAACATTCGTCAGTGAAAAAGCTGCATGCAAACTTAGCTCGACGAGACCCGTTCGTGTGTACATACGCACGGAGCCGTAGTGTTTGGGTTCCAATGCAACCACCCGATCGTACCGCGCTCCAGTTTGCCTCGCGCACGTCGCGCTTCCTCGGTCCCGCCGACAATTTCAACTTTCACACGAACGTGACCTACCATACACGGCTGCCGGCCGAACCATCTTCTCGTGTTTACTTTTATCATCCCGCGCATATTCGCACCAATCACTTCCACCTGACCGGGCGGCGGGAGACCACCGGAGCTTTCCACCCTCAAAAATCAGGTCAACCCTTGGGCAAAATTGCCGTTTAGTCGCGGCTGCTATCGACTGTCATCGAGGGGCAATTCAAGTGAAACAGCTATTAAATGAACCAACCGGCCAACGCTAGGGTGGCTCGTGTCGGAGCGAACCGAAACCGTTCCTATTCCTTCCCGGGCAGACGGTGATGCAAACGACATAAACTTCGTCCCACCGGTGGGACGAGGAAGCGTGCAAACATAACACCCGACGGGCGAGAGCAAACATGGGCAGCGCATCCACCAAACCCTGCCGATACGGCCCAGAACCGCTCGTAGCCAGACGGCTGCCGTACGTCAATCATCTTAAGCCGGCTTTCGGTTCAGATTCTGTCTGCAGGGACGGAAAGGGAGCAGTACGGGTAGTGTGCCATAATTTACACTCACAATCAATCATCCTACTTGCCATCAATCGATGAAGCACACACGCACACACACACACACACGACCACGTGAAGCTTTCAGGGGCGATCGATTACCGAAGTGGCCGCGCGGGAGACTTTTATTCGCGCGGAATTATGCACCGAAATCATCGGTTGTCAATGTTGCGCTTCATTTTGATTTAAAGATGAACATGGGTGCGATGGAAATGATTGACGAAAACATCTAGATTCAGGGTTGTAATGTCATCCGGATGCTTTACACAAGTGGGAAAGCTAGTGACGGGAGGATGACAGAATCTTCAGCTGTAACTACCATAAAGCATTAGCTTCAAGAATTTCGTGCAACGAATGATCCAGTCAAGATGGTTTTTACTATATCTTCGGCAATATGTCTCAGCCCATTCTGAAGACTATATAAGTCAAAATCAAAAAGATTTTATTGATGAATCTGCATTATGCCATTTGAATCTAAGTGGAATTTCAAAAATAAACAAATAAATGAGTTAACATTAGAAGACTTAACCTATTGGGATGATCAGAACAGACATACATATATGAGCTGATAAGTGTAATCTTTCCAATGGCTTTTTTATATTTTGTATATTTTGTACCAAATATCAATTCATCTAACCAACAGATAATTTACAAAAAATAAAAATAAAAAACCATTTTACATTCGAATATATTAATCAGTGTTCATCATAGCATGTAGTACATTTTTAAATATACAGTTTTTGAGTTCAACTTACTCACGACAGGCAGATTGATTGCTAAAATTGCTTTTCAATGGATTGGGGTTTTTTTTAATATTTACCCTCCAAATTTTTCGAAGTGATGTATTGTGTTCAAAATAAATGCGAGGAATGAGCTCGTGAAACAGCAGGGTACATTGGAAAATAAACAATATCAATAAAAAATGCATCACTTCTACCTTGATTGAGTGGCGCCATCTATTGACGGAGAATGAAACTAAATCAATATTTGATTATTTCCCAACGATTTTTGCAACCTACCAGAAAAGAGCTTGGAATGATTTTCAAAATGTGCTCACTTGTTAACACTCGCCAGGATCATTTGTCCATTGATATATACGACGACCCTTCTTATATGTTTTTTATTACAACAATGCCTAGGTATTGCATACACCCATCTCACATACTTCCCGCACAATAGATATTATTGCTCATTACTTGCCCAACTCATCCGTCAAGGCTTATCAGCGCACATCAAATGCTCTTCTTCGCGTCCTTAAATGGCCCGGAAATAAATTACTCAGCCGCCACGCACGTGTCCTATCCACCCCGTCACATCGCGATCTCTCTTTCTCTCTCGCTCTCGTCACGCGCCGAAAGTCAATTTCAAATGCCGCGCTTAAATAAACCGCTGAATAATATCGCCATTTGAATATATTAATTATGTACCCGCCGTGATGAACTACGCACCGCAGCCACCACAAGTGACTCCCCCGCGCCCTGGAGGCGCCATCCCGTAGAATCCTTCCACACCTTGCGATTCGTCGTCCCAGCGCGAGGTACATAATTCCAAAACAAGCGACGGCTTATGAGGCGTAAGAAGATTAAATTCACACCTCACGCCTCACACCCATACGCGCGCAAGAAGTCATTAGTCCGAACGCACGCACGCACGCACGCACGCACGCTCGCGTATTCACTTGTCATCGCTACCGAGAACGGAGTCCTTAACCCCGGGGAGCACGAGCATATAAGTAAGAAAACGATTACCCGCACGAATATACATATATATCGTACCCGAAGAATGTCCTCCGCAAATGGTACGGCACGTGCTGTTTGCTTGCCGGCTAATAATAAACCACCTGTCGTAGGTCACATGGTGAACAAGAAAAACAAGAAACACCCGACCAGCATCCAACCACAAATCCAACTTCCGCGCCAAAAGGAAGCGGACGTGGCGGAAGGTGCTACGATGTCGCGCCGCAACCAAAAGGCACGAATCCCGGCGCTTATTTATGTCTTCGCGACTGACAAAATTACCTCACGGGCGGGCACGAAAAACATAATTAATTGAACGTCTTACGCACGATCGGGCCGCGCGCACCCACTGGCACTGGGTGGCGCGAAGGTGTTGATGCGTATGCTCCCCGCGCGATGCTTTCCGGCCTCTTAGGGGAACGCGCCCGTAATGGAAGCGACGCACTCGGGCACGGTTCCACTTCGAGCACCGAATGATCGCGTTCCATTTTGTTCCACATTTTTTTTGCGGAGTTGCTGCTACCTCCCCGGTTGGCTCTAGTTTCGCAGGCTCGTAAAGAACGAACCGTGCTGACAGTTTTCCGCTCGCTTTAATACGCACCATAAATTCCGCTCAATCTCACCTAACGCGGCTCGAGAGCGAAGGAATTTCCCGCAAACACCGGTCGAGAGGGAAAAAGGACACCCATCACTTTGCCTCAGCCAGCCATGCGAGCGACTTGAAATGGGTTGCAGCGTTGAATAACTGCCAGAAGATCCACCCACCGCGGGGCCCGGCCGGTGGAGTGAAATTTTCCCGTGAAAAATGCTTCACCATCCTTTCGTTTCGTCCTGCCTGGTTTATTACGCCGGATTTCGTTCCGGGAAGCGGGGTGCGTTAGCACTTGACTCGCGCGAATCGCGGCCTCCGAAAAATCATGTCGTAAAAGGTAACGTCAAGTCGGGCGAACGCCAAACCAAACCCAGTACCAGCGGGAAGCTACGGAGGAAATGACGTAATTGTTGGATGCCATGATTAATGTGCCATTTAGCTCGCACGCTGTGTCTGGAACTGTCCTCGAGATGAGAGTTTGTCTCCTGCATGTATGTGTGACACACACACACACACTGTAAACTTGAGCCACCCCGAAAGGAGAGTACATCAGGAGTGGAGAAAAGTTATGCCGCAAAAATAAAAAAAGGAATCAAATCAGCACAAGTACATCGGGCCCCTTTCCTGCGTGCCGGTACGTGACATAAACTTTTCGCGTACAACCTCAACCGTGTACCGCAAAGAGAGTGTACCAGCAACAACAACAAAAAAAACGGGAGAAAAACGAATGTGACACCACAAAAGCTGAGAAGTTCGCCAGCTGCATCCCCGGCTGCTTTTGGCAGGCCTGCGGTACGCCCCGAACTCTGCTCTGAACCTCCGGCGTTCACGAGGACGTGGACGCTTCAGGAATGCTGCGACAGTGAGGAGAATAATCCGTTCGTTAACTGTCAGAAACGAACCGCATATCGGGGTGGTGTGCACAGGGGAAAACCGCAGCCCATGTGAGCGTGTGAGCACTTCTTTCGTGGAAACCCCACAGAAGCACCCGTTTCGAGAACTTGGTGGTTTAAAGGCGGTTGTTCGATGGAGTTTGATCGATGGATTGTGTTGTTCGGTTTTTTATTGTTTAAGCCGTTTGAAGGTTACATTTTTGGATTCAGTTCAAATTAATCCTGTACTTGTTCGATGCAATCAAATCTTTGAAGTAGTACTTAGCTTTTTTTCGTTTTCGTAAAGATTATTTGAGATTTTGGGATGCGATACATACGAACGACCAAGTCACAAGCTCTGATGTCTGTCAATGTTATCACAACAAAAGTTTGCGTGTATTTAGGTTACATCAACGAACGGTGTTCGAGTTCTGAAGGACGCACGGTGCAACAATGTTAGAGTGCTATGCGCATGCGGCCAACGGTTGCCCATTAGAGGTGAATTTGTAATTTTATAATTTTAATTTATTGACCAACGAGCATCTGCTTATACGCTGACATACGTCTTTGCCAGTTTGGAACGGAAGCGGTACTTTCTAACCGCACACCCAACAAGTGTGTAAGTCATCTCATTAATAGACACTGCGCTGCAGTGGTACATCACGGTGCGCGGTGGTCCGGTCCGGAGATCGGCTAATGAACGGTGGATCAGGCAGTGGATCGACCAGTTTTTTCATTCTTCTACCGCATCTAACAGCGACAGCCGTCTCCAACGGGTGCTGTGGAGGTTTGCGGGAAATACATCATTGAAATGGAGTTAGCATAGAAATAATATTACTTCGCATGGCCCAACACCCCAGTCGACACCCGGACATGACCTTTCCGGCGGGGTACGCATGGCTTTATAGCGTAATTGAGAGTTGCGAGAAACCTAGCCGGTCGGCCCGGAGAGTTACAGGCAACATCTCCGGTAGCGCACGTGAGCTCGACGAATTGTCCAATTTCTTGAAATCGTAGCAAAGTGACATCCCACCAGCGAGAAAGGTCATTCCCTTTATCCCAAGCAGTCCATCCACAGTTCGCTGGTAGTAAAATATGGTTTTTGCTTTCTCCGTTTCCAGAGTATCTCGCTGCGGCTGACAGGTCCCGTGCCTTCTCGTGATTCTCAGTACCGTCTGTGTCGTCCGGCGTCGGAGCGGTTCCCGAAATGTTGGGATTCCGAGCGGTCGGAATCCTGCTGCTTGTTCAGGTGAGTTTATTGAAATTTCCAAACAGACTTTATCGTCCACCTACACGCTTGGGTGGAGCGTCCCGCCCTGACCGGCAAGACTATTAAATCTTACCAATTCAACACACACACAAAAAAAAACACTAAGCGACCGAAGCTTTCAAAGGGATTACGCACGGGAGCAAACGGAGGAAAAAGAGTGCCGTTGGAAAATGGTTTCAATTTGGTCGAAAAAGTGTTTCCCTTCTTCCGAACGGACACACGGTGGACATCATTAGCATAGACATTACCGGCGCACAAAATGGCACCCTTTCCAACCTATTATTACGACGGCCGTTTATGTTGAACCAGGCTTTCGGGGCCCGGATATTCATCACGCCGCCGGTGGTACGGGGTGTGAAAAATATTTCCCTTTCCGCCCGAGCGAAGGTTCAGAATTTTCTCCGGCACCAGCATCCAGGTTCGGCCGGTTACTGTGGCGTTGGCGGCCGCGGCGACGACCGCTGCCGCTTATGTAAATATATTCCGATATGCAAATTCGAGCGAGACGTTCGATTTTGGGGTGCGATCAGAGAAATACAACATGCTGAAAGGTCGCCCGGACCCTTTTGCCAGTGTTTCGCTAATTTCTTTCCGCTAACGTCCAGAACGTGACGGGCGTGTTTTGCAGCGTCCAGTGGTATTGGTTCTTGGACAAAAAAAAACAACCGGATTTGGCTTACTGCTGGCTATCATATACACACCCCGGTGTTAGCATGGCAAGACGAAGGTTTGCACAAACAAATCATCACATATTTTCATCCGTGTATGGTCGCCGCGATACACTTTACGGCATGGGGTGCGTGCGTTCGGCGAAAAGATGATCTCACGGATGGCTCGATCTGTTAGGCAAATTATCCTACCCGAATGGTTGAATAGGTTTCATCAAGTCTGCGTCTCCCTTGAACGTTATTCAAACCGGTTGGAAGGGTCGCTCACTTCTTGAAGCTTGAAGAGCCGGTTTTTAGGTGTACACTACTAGCTATGTTCGGATTCCGTATTACTACGAAAAGAACCGACAAGAGCCTGATCTTTTGAAACGATACTGTTCGCTTTTGTAGTTAGTTGTAGGATCTAAGATCTGTTTCGGAGAGTTATTATGTCAGAACATTGTCAAGTCTACGGAATTCATCATCTAGGTGTAACTTTATTACCATGTTCATCACGAAATTCTACCACGAAAGACGGATGACCTTGGGATACTTCTCCCCACAGACATAGGTCTAGCAATCGATTCTATTGTTTAGCATGTTTCAGTCGCTCCGCTCAGCCATCCGCTTTGCTGCCGGTTGTAAATATTCCGATATTATCGCTCTGACTTATCAGATGAGTAAAACGAAAATAATTAATCCGATTACAGCTCTTTCGCTTCTGGATGACATTTTCATTACTTGGAGCCTCATCTTCGCCATCATTAACAAGCGGTGGTCTGTGCTGTTAACAGCACACGCGCACACACTCCGTCCGCTTGTTACTTCGCTCAACTCATTCCACCAGCGCCGGTCAGAAGTTTGAAGACCAATTACCGAAAGACGTCCCAGTCTGCACGTGAAGCGTTGACTTTAAAAATAAATACATATATAAATATATTTCACTATCCCTTCCTCTGTCTCGCGCCGCCCGCTGTTACATGGAATGACCTCCACGCCAACCTGTTTGTCACCTTCACCATAATTGGTGAATTACCGAACCGACGGTTCAACCGTGGAACCGCTGTGCGAGCAGTCGCATCTTCCTTCGCATTAACGCTCCATGTACTCACGTACCAGCGCCACCGTTCGCCCAGCCCCAAAGTAATCGATTGCATGTAAATACAACAAGCAGCAACAACGGCAAAAAAAAACACATGCCCCCAACCGTCGCAACCGAAAGTCAGGTTGAGCCGGAGAAGATCGAAGCGCGGTTGCATCATCCGTGCGGTTGGAGCATCTTCTCTCAGTCGCAGCCTAGGCCGGCAGGGTGAATGTAATTGATTGTTATTTTTCGATTCACCGCAAGTCGCGCGCGCGATACGTGTGTGTACCGTAAACGGGGAACCCACATGCTCTCTCTCTCTGTCTCTTCTCTCTCACTCCCTACTCTCCAGGCGGGTCAGAGGCCGGCTCGACCGTTGCGTTGCGCGTTCGGGCATCTTTATGGCGCACGATGCAGCCTGGGCTGGGCCGGGACCGGATGAAAGTTGCGGGATTGATATGATGGCGTGCCGTTTTATGAAACAAAATGAGCAAAAATCTAAACCGCTTGCCTCGTCAGCAGCGTCCAAATGGCAACCCCAAACACAAAACCCCAAAGGAGTCGAGTCAGTTTTATAATTCCCCGGTAAAATAAAAAAAAGCTCAAACCCCGGTTCGCCACCGTTTGGTGCGATTGTAGGCTGGTTATCATGGGGGCCAACCCTCGGGGGAGGTTTCTTTTGCCTTCTATCTTCTTCCATTGCGAGTGCCCTCCGACGACAGCTGACCCGAGCCTGTCATTACCGAAACACAGAGCAAGAAACAAAAAGACGTCGATACGACACGATACGGAACCATCTTCAGCCGCGCGCTCCCAAAAGCATAAACGAACAACTGAAGCCACGCACAATAAAAGCACGATTGCATAAGCACGAATCCAAATCACCCCGAGAGGAAAAGGGACCCGACCGGGTAGGGCTAAATTTCGGAACGTCATCCGTCCGCCAGCCTTCCATCGTTCATCGAGTCATTGGGTCACCGGGACAGCAGGTTGATGCTCCTTTATTGCTTTTCGCTTGCACTCTCTCTCTCTCTCTCTCTCTCTCTCTCTCTCTCGCTCTGTATATATCCCGACAACTTTTCGGTGCCCTTGCCCTCACTTTCTCGGGCGGCGGAAATTCCTGCCAATGTCGTCATTTTTCAGCCACGGTGAGCGATTTTGTTTTCATGGCGATCGGTCGTGTTCCATCATCGTTAAATCCCTACCTCGTTCGCGGCCTTAATGCGGCTTGCGCGTGTGATGGGCGATGACGAGCGAGATGGATCAGCAGATTCGGGAACAACCACTTAGGCGGATCAGGCTGTGCCTCATGGCACGGGCTGGCGAAATGTACTGGTACCATTTGAATCTGCACCGGGGAGGTGTTTATATTTTGGTTTACCCAAAGGCGGCTGCCGTAAAGTAAACTTTGGTCGTTTATTTTGGTGGTTAATGTGGAGTTGAAGCAAGTGTTTGCGTGGCATGAGCCGTGGTTTGTATCTTATCGTAAGCCCAGTCTCGTAAAGTGAAGCTTATTGGCACGATTAGAAGATACTTAAGCTCACACTTCCTCCACGATCATCGGCTTATAATTAGCATAGATTGATTCAAGCAACAGGAGTCAAACTACACCAAACCAGCCATTTGGAACATCAAAAGTCGTTAATTTATCGGATAAATCTATCTTCTTTAAATGACAACCCGATAAATGATAAGAAGAATATTGCTGTCGAGGCTTTTTAAACAGCCAACAAAATTATTGCACTATTCACACAAGCTTTCAGCCATTCAATTTCAATACAATCTTCCAATATATTTGAAAGTGATATCTTGTTACAACTTTACGGTTTTTATTCGACTGGAGTTGATTTCAAGCTATCAGGTCAGTTTTGTTCTAGACATTGTGGAGAAAACTCTTGTAAATTCAACAATTTTCAAATCTGTAAAATAGAGTTATTTTTCATTCATCCTGATCCTGATTCATCAACCTGACGAGTTTGATATCAAACCTGAAAAAAAAAACAAATAAAAATTATAAATAGCTCATTCGTCAGTAGAATAACAACTTCACCAAAGTTTCGTCACATGACCACCAAACATTCACCTTACCCGCCTCGATGAGGATATAACTAATGCTGCGATTATACAACCACCAGAGCAATTTGTCACAATCGAGGCTACCAACAAGAAAAAAAACATGTGAAAAAGCTACCCACTGGAAAGACACTAATCGATCGACGGCCTCTCGAGCTAGATACACCATTGTTCCTATCGGGTGCTATCACTCTTTGCCACCTTCAGCTCATGGCTGTTCCTCCACAACCGGGAAGTGAGCCGAGTAGGTTCTTTCCCATTCCAAAGCTCCAAACTCAAAGCTAAGACAGAAAGTCATGTAAAGATCGGAAAACTTTCCCAGCGCCAGCGAACTCAATTTGTCTTGCGAAGATTACGCACCGCACCGGCCCTTGGCGCGGGAGCATTCCAATAAAATTGCGATGGGTCAGCCGGCCCGAGCCGGACCACCGAAAGGTCAACGGGGGCCAGACCAGGCCGGGTTGTAAATTCTCTAAAAATACCTCCACGAATGGTGGTAACAAAAGTGAAACAACAACCCAAACTTGTCCTCACGGCTAAGGGTTTAAAAAAGTTTTGCCGGCGGGGGGTCGCCGCTGGAGCAGCAGCGCCAATAAAACAACGAATACGCATACCGTCAGCAAACCAGTAGACGAATTAGAGACATGACCCTACCGCACCGTCCAATGCCAACCGCACCGTGGCCCACCGAAGCCCGAGATTGGAGGATGGCTTCGATGAGGATGGCACCGGAGCCGGCGACGGAGCCAGCGGATCGCGAGCGGTCGGTTGGGTTCGGATTGTTCACCTTGAAATGGTTTTACGAGCCGCACATTTTTATGCTAATGTGCACGCACACCGCGGAGCAGAGGACGGGAGGACTCCACCCAAAAACAAAAATCTAAAAAAACACACACACACCCCAGCCGGTAAGCGACCTACGCACAACAGGTTGGGGATGCTGTCTTCCACGTGCGTGGCGATGGTTTTGCATATTTTACACACAAACGCGCACACATATGCACACGGGTCCATTAATATCTCGGACGAATAATTCGACGCTCGGGAGGATGTTTCTCAAACTTTATTCCCGCTCTCTGCGCACCTTCGCACCGTCTCAAGGGACAGGTGGACGTGGTCGTGCGCCTGTTGGCTCGAGTTATCTAATATCAACCCAGATACGAAAACCCCCGGAAGGTGTTCCGAACAAAAAAACGAACACAAATCGAAGCCCTTGGTGCCCTTGAGATGGAAAACAAAGTTGTTATCACTGTTATGGGTTATCTAACGCGGCCCGGTGATGAGCACGGTTCCGCAACAGGTCGTCGGTGTGACGAAAGCAAAAGTTTTCGTCTCCAAACAACCGAAACAAACCGAAATAGGAACACTCCGGCTCATACGACTCACCACGGGCCCATAGCGCACCCTTAGCGAGTGGGAAATAGGTTGCCGGATTGATGAATGTTCCAGCAAAGGGACGACCGACCGATTTGCCTTCGAAATTAGATATGCGAAGTGTTGTTGCACACCCTGCCGTATTATATCATATGCTGATGTTTATGATGTCACAGACGCCGGGTTTGGGAAACATCTTGCTCAAAGATCTTGATGCATTTTTTGGAAGAGAATACTTTGTTTTGTGCTAGATACGGCAATTGACTTTGTTGTATGTCTGGAACACCTACCTCAGTTGTGAGTCATAAACCAACAACAGAATAACTTACAATAACTGTAAAAACACCCTCAAGTCGCACGTAACAGTGAGCTCCACTGTGTAGAATAAAGCTCTTTCTTTATAGGATTATTCTTGTAATTAGCGTTATGCAAATGTGCTCCCACGACTCCTCTGCTTCTAACGCTACTCTGCACAGTACTATAGTCTACACACCGTAGTAAAATACAGTACGTAACGGTCCAAATCAACGCAGGAGCGTAACTTACGTACGCACAGGCACGTATTACGACACAATCTCCGCGCACAAAGGATACGAACATCTTCCATCTGATCGTCGTCCGATCGTCAGCCCACCTTCGGTGACCTTCGCCCGACTCCGGCCAGTCAGGCCCGGCTTTATGCAAATGCAGTCGACTGTAAGTAAATTACAATCAATCAAGTCTGCCGAACGCGGCCTATGATCGAACATTCATCAGCTCGTTAGTAGCCCGGCGTCCAAAGCTGCAACATTGCCGATGCACTCGCGGATAAACGCATGACCGCGGTGTCTCTGCGCGATAGCGTACACCTACTAGTGACAGCCACTGATAAAGGTGTCTGTTTCGCGTCTGTCTCCTGATTGCCAGCAACTATTAATAAAAAAACAACATATTTTTGACACCTAACCCAATCCGACCGATAGCGGCCGGGTTCATCAATCAGTTCGCAGCTATTCTTGGCCGAATGGGAAAAGGTCAAAGTTGTCCTTCGTCGAGGTTCGATTGCTCTCCGCGCGCGCAACTCTCAGCTGCGTTGCCGTTGGCGTCTTGCGAATGGTCGATGCGATTTGATTAATTACACGGACTCGTTAGGGTCGGGCGTCCGGGGAGGAAAATTTGGCCGTGTGCGGGAGTACAAATCATATTAGACGGGGCACAACTTTCCGCGGGACGATGGCGCGGATAATGGCTAATGGAATAAAAATGGGGCGTAATCCCTTTTTCTGGAGCGATTAGGTTACATGGGTAACGTCCGAGCCCGGGCCGACCTTAACGCTATTGCCGGTGAAAGTGAGCTGGAATTATATTAGCGCCGTACTCTTTTGATCTGGATGAGCTGGCTTCTGGACTTGGAGTGCAAGGTGAATTATATGAAACAATTTTAAACAAAAAACTTGAGGGAATCTTTTTTTTTTTAAATACTCTCAACAACCACTGTGTAGTTGTGTATTCCACATTAAAAACATAGACGTACTATTTTAGCACACTAGTCTTGCTACAAATACTAGCGTGTACAACGATACAGTTGAAAGAATCCGGTAGACTTCCGCAGATTTCGAAATTTGACAGGTGTATGAGACTCCAATAACACTGAATAATCCCAAATCTGGCAGGCTCAAGCACAAAGTATTTGAATAGACTAATGAGAAGGTTTGTATGTTTTTTGGATACCTCCATGGAAATTTGACAAACGCAGATGCATCCAGTCACTATCGATAACGTATATTAGATACTTTCTTGTACATGTACGTGCAATGTTTTCCTACTTTGTTTTTCATTCATTACTTATTTTTGTTGCGGGCGCTAGTTCCTCAGACAGTAATAGCGGAATATCCACCCTACAAACTCACATGCACCGAATTATAAGCTTACAGTTACTCTACACTTCACGGCAGAAATGGTAGTATTAAAACCAACCCTTTCTTTACGTCACAAACAAACGATACACTGGATCCCGAGACGACTCACCAAATCGCACCTTAATCCTCGCCGACCGAGCGTGCAGGTGCGCCGTACAGCGCGTGTACACGGCGTATCTAGTCAAAAGCCGTGTCTTATTAACATAACAGCCACACTTGGCACAGCGGGCAGGACTCGCTGCACGTAACTAATTTTTAGCAAATGCTTTTATTATCCTTTTTTTGTTGCTCGACTCCCTCAAGCTTTTTTTTTGCTGCAAACGCCCTACCTCATGTTGAGCGTTGCTTGCACGGGAAGACGCATTACGCAACAATCGTCCGTTGGTACCAATGTTATGGCGGTGTTTGTGTTTGTGTGGTACACGGCGTACAAAAACTTTAATTGTACGCACAACAAAAAAGACGATGCTCATTTGCCGTATTTACACGGGCTGGATGAAGTAATCGCGGGGAATGCTACCCCCAAAGATTTAGGACCACTTTTGCGCATGCACCCCCGCCTGACTTTGATTCAATTAGTGAGATTCAATTTGTAAGCTACTCTCGTTAGGAGTCCGCACCGTTGAGCCGCATGATCGGGCTCGTTCTCAAATTTGCAATCGACATCGCCATCGAGAACGGCAATTTGTGGCAATGGTACGAGTCGTCACGGAGCCACCGTTCGAGCGGATGATGCGTGTGATGTTGTGGGCTTCTGGCCGTACGTGCCACTGCTCGTGCTGCCGCTTTACAACACATCGATCCGACTCGGTACCGAAAACCGAAAACGGGGATGATCCGGGCGCCACACAACAAACAGCCACCCCGAACGATTGACATTTACCGATGCTTCACTTTCCGTTTCGCATGCCAATTCGTTTGAGCCGGGCGTACCGACATTTGCCCGGCAGGAGCAAAAACAAATCGACTCCATTACCGAAAGCGGTAATTATGATGCGTTACTGTGCGGCATCGCACAGCGGTTCGGCGCGTCGCGTAACCTTTCAGACACTGCTGGCCCGAGATGGCCAAACGGCAGACCGCCGCCATACTCATCTCAATAAGTCAATCAAAGTAAGTCGCGCCACACACGCACTGCCCTCCCCCAGTTGGCCAAAACCGCGCGGCGCGATGATACAATGGACGATAAATTTAGCCGCGCGCGATCCACGGCGATAGCCATATTTTCACCTGCGCCGGCAAAGGTCTTCCTCGGTAGGGTCGCCACTTTTCCGATGTAGGTCCTCCGTGCGTCGAGACAGATCAATCCTGATTGATTGATCCCAGGTGGGGAGCCGACTGCATTAGGACGCCCGGCTACATTGGCTTTGCGCAATGCCGAGGTTCATCGAACGTGCGTTAAAAGTGTCGTGCGAAGTCGGCGGACCTGAAGTTCATCGACGCGGCGATGATTTATTGTCCAAAAATAGTGTCCAGCGGCAAGGTGGCGCGCATCGATCAAAACGATGGAGGCAACACTATTTTTACCGATGAATCTCGTAGTTTTTTCTGCTGCCTAATCTCCTCCCGAGCATACGAAAACATATGGGTGAGGTAAAAAAAATAGGCATAAGATTAAGCGCCGACCGCGCGAAGGTGAGAGAGGCCAGTGCAGTCAAGGTCGCTACCATCCGACGCGTTATGCCATCGCATCGTTAACTTGCCGACATTATCGACGACGGTATTGAAGAGCACCCGACCGGCTAATGTTCACCTGTTGGCGCAGGTTTACATACGCGCCGAGGTGAGCAGCTGAGCTAACCCTCCCGCTCGTTTCGGATTAGTAATTAATAATTGTGCAATTGTGCAGAGACAACTTTCAAATTTCGACCAGGGGTTTTTCGTTTGTTAATGCGATTAAACATACTGTGCTAATGTCCGCCACGTGTAGATTCCCACTGTGGAGATAATCGCGCCACACGCTAGTTTTGGGGGACAATACGTGCAATGTTTTCCTACTTTGTTTTTCATTCATTACTTATTTTTGTTGCGGGCGCTAGTTCCTCAGACAGTAATAGCGGAATATCCACCCTACAAACTCACATGCACCGAATTATAAGCTTACAGTTACTCTACACTTCACGGCAGAAATGGTAGTATTAAAACCAACCCTTTCTTTACGTCACAAACAAACGATACACTGGATCCCGAGACGACTCACCAAATCGCACCTTAATCCTCGCCGACCGAGCGTGCAGGTGCGCCGTACAGCGCGTGTACACGGCGTATCTAGTCAAAAGCCGTGTCTTATTAACATAACAGCCACACTTGGCACAGCGGGCAGGACTCGCTGCACGTAACTAATTTTTAGCAAATGCTTTTATTATCCTTTTTTTGTTGCTCGACTCCCTCAAGCTTTTTTTTTGCTGCAAACGCCCTACCTCATGTTGAGCGTTGCTTGCACGGGAAGACGCATTACGCAACAATCGTCCGTTGGTACCAATGTTATGGCGGTGTTTGTGTTTGTGTGGTACACGGCGTACAAAAACTTTAATTGTACGCACAACAAAAAAGACGATGCTCATTTGCCGTATTTACACGGGCTGGATGAAGTAATCGCGGGGAATGCTACCCCCAAAGATTTAGGACCACTTTTGCGCATGCACCCCCGCCTGACTTTGATTCAATTAGTGAGATTCAATTTGTAAGCTACTCTCGTTAGGAGTCCGCACCGTTGAGCCGCATGATCGGGCTCGTTCTCAAATTTGCAATCGACATCGCCATCGAGAACGGCAATTTGTGGCAATGGTACGAGTCGTCACGGAGCCACCGTTCGAGCGGATGATGCGTGTGATGTTGTGGGCTTCTGGCCGTACGTGCCACTGCTCGTGCTGCCGCTTTACAACACATCGATCCGACTCGGTACCGAAAACCGAAAACGGGGATGATCCGGGCGCCACACAACAAACAGCCACCCCGAACGATTGACATTTACCGATGCTTCACATTCCGTTTCGCATGCCAATTCGTTTGAGCCGGGCGTACCGACATTTGCCCGGCAGGAGCAAAAACAAATCGACTCCATTACCGAAAGCGGTAATTATGATGCGTTACTGTGCGGCATCGCACAGCGGTTCGGCGCGTCGCGTAACCTTTCAGACACTGCTGGCCCGAGATGGCCAAACGGCAGACCGCCGCCATACTCATCTCAATAAGTCAATCAAAGTAAGTCGCGCCACACACGCACTGCCCTCCCCCAGTTGGCCAAAACCGCGCGGCGCGATGATACAATGGACGATAAATTTAGCCGCGCGCGATCCACGGCGATAGCCATATTTTCACCTGCGCCGGCAAAGGTCTTCCTCGGTAGGGACCCCACTTTTCCGATGTAGGTCCTCCGTGCGCCGCGACAGATCAATCCTGATTGATTGATCCCAGGTGGGGAGCCGACTGCATTAGGACGCCCGGCTACATTGGCTTTGCGCAATGCCGAGGTTCATCGAACGTGCGTTAAAAGTGTCGTGCGAAGTCGGCGGACCTGAAGTTCATCGACGCGGCGATGATTTATTGTCCAAAAATAGTGTCCAGCGGCAAGGTGGCGCGCATCGATCAAAACGATGGAGGCAACGCTATTTTTACCGATGAATCTCGTTGTTTTTTTCAGCTGCCTAATCTCCTCCCGAGCATACGAAAACATATGGGTGAGGTAAAAAAAATAGGCATAAGATTAAGCGCCGACCGCGCGAAGGTGAGAGAGGCCAGTGCAGTCAAGGTCGCTACCATCCGACGCGTTATGCCATCGCATCGTTAACTTGCCGACATTATCGACGACGGTATTGAAGAGCACCCGACCGGCTAATGTTCACCTGTTGGCGCAGGTTTACATACGCGCCGAGGTGAGCAGCTGAGCTAACCCTCCCGCTCGTTTCGGATTAGTAATTAATAATTGTGCAATTGTGCAGAGACAACTTTCAAATTTCGACCAGGGATTTTTCGTTTGTTAATGCGATTAAACATACTGTGCTAATGTCCGCCACGTGTAGATTCCCACTGTGGAGATAATCGCGCCACACGCTAGTTTTGGGGGACAATACGCTGTGCGATGCTCAGGCTTACTTTTAAATCAATCAGCGCAACCTGCGCCAATTAAAAGTTGATCGTGTTCTAGTCCCATCCTTGATCTTTAGTGCCCGGCAGTTAAAAACCGGCTCGCCAAACAACCTCGCAAAGTACCGGATGTCCATCACGTTTGGGAGTTAATCACCGCCGGCTAGATCTGGGAGGCGAAAAGCGAGCCCTCCGGTAGAGAACGCTTCAAAATGCGTTAAATCCCGTCGCCCCTAATCGTGATCTGTTTAATGAGCAATAAAAGCTGCCCGGTGACACCCGCGTGACGACGGGGAGATGTATGTCTGCCATCAAATCAAAAGCAATTTTCGATCACTCCCCCCTCGGTAGCTAATTAGCTCAACGCGAGACTCGCTCACTCTAGGGATGGCTTCAATCATCGTGGGTGTCAACAAAAAGCATCAATATTTCCTGTGAAAATAAAAACGAATTTGATGGCTTCTTCAGCGGATCGCAGCAAGCGTCGCGAAGTCGGGAAGGTTGCGTAACGAACCCGAACCAGCAGATGGAGGTCAGCTTGCTTGGGTCGTACCTTTGAAAATCTCCGCGTGCACAACCGGTCATTCATCATGCCGGTGCGGAGAAAGAACGCCTTAAAAGTGCCATCCCGAGAAGATGCACACACACAAAAAACATCGTTTTACAACGATGAACTAAAGAGTGGGAGACAACAAAAAAAAGCGTTAACCCAGGGCTGCACAGAAATTGCTGTTTGGTTCGGAGTGGAAATAAAAAATCGAAACTTCAACTCGTAAGCACTTGAGGTATCGGTCGATTGGAACCGCACCGGACGAAGGTGGGTAGGAACCAGTTGTTGGACGTTCCCAGCCGTACTACACGCCCCGGGGGCAAGAAGATCATCGCCATCCGCACCGGTTCGGTTTGGGGATCGATTGGCAAACGCTCGGGTCGTTCGCACGACCGGTGAAACCTTAACGTGCCGGGCAGAGCCTCAGCTCATCACACTTGAGGTGCGTTTTATCGAGACGCACCGATCCAACCGGAGAGCACTGCTGCGGCAGAGCGTGCTAGAGGAAGTGATAGAAAAAGGACACACATGACGGCGACAACGAGCGTGATTATTGATTTTATGTCACGCTCGTGCCAAGGCTCACGAGGGTCTTGACAGGCTTCAGGTAGGATACGATCAACGTCTTCACGACCTTACGCCCTCGCGTGCGTCGGGAGAAGTTGGCACAAACGTCTACCAGCATGCGCTTACTGTTTGAGTGCCGTTCGGAGGAAAGAAGGACAAGAAAACAAAGAAAAGCTTGCGATAGCTTGCGAACAATGGACGTTTGAGTTGTGTGCCCCAACATGGCACACGTGTGTTTCTTTACCATTTCGTTGCTATGATAGTGAAGGCTACACAATCCCGTAAACTTCAACATTCTTTCATAAATTGTAGTTTAACTAGATGTCTAATCAATGTTTTCAAATGATTTATTTTGAACAGTGCTCTACGCCGACGATTGCATCTAAAATCCGAAATATGATGTTGGCATTTTTCCATTTTTTTATTTATTACCGTCCTTCTTAGAAGATGTATTGTACTGAGAACTTGTAATTTTAATTATTTCTCATATATAAAGAATCACATTTCATAAACGTCCGAGAGCCGAGATGAACCACACAATGAACCGGCAATTTCAATGAAAAAGTAAATTTAAAAAACATGATGTTTACACCCTGATCAACGGCTTTTTTCATTATTATTTTTTTCGCATTCAGTCAAAATAGAAAATCTCAAAGTTTGACAAACCTAAATAAAATGATCAATATTTGGCACGACCAAATTTCAAAATAATAAAACGTGACATGTTTACTTTATGGATGACGGTCATATTTCAACGTATTGCAGCTTGACTCAAAATGCATTCTGTATAAAAATTAAAAAGGATGTTTTCAACGATTCAAACGACACCAGATGGAAAACGATTTATCACAAACAATAGCTATCACTTCTGGTGAGAAATGGCTTTCAGTTTATATGAAAAACGTTGCTCTAAAAATTGAGAGTTTAACGCGTGTTGTACGCATACAGTATAAAATGTAAAATAATCACACACGAGCGACGCTGCTATATGAAAATTTAAAAAAAAATCGATGGTAATCAATTAAAATTTAAATGTCACCCATGCATAAGTTCGACAGCACAATACGCTCTCGCCAGAACCAAAACCGAACCGCTCAATTACGACAGGACAGCAATTAATGCTTCGCAACGAAGCCACCGCACCGTGGTTATGGATGGCAAAAGTTTTTCCTACCGAGCCGGTGGTATGTCCTCAATGCGGTGCACCACCTACGGAACAATTGAAAACGTTCCGGGGATGCAAAAACCTCCTCTCGAGCACTCAAGATCTAACCTTTCCGCTCGAGCTCGAACCCGTTTCGAAGCGGACGCACTCGCGTTGTCCGCTGGTGACGAAGATTGGCGGAAGATTTTGCTTGCCTTCCACTTGCTCTCCCATCGTCACAGCGTTTACGTTTTGATGGACGCATAAGCCACGATCCGCGGTTTGCTACACCTTTACTCACCTCGGCTTGAGTTCCACGTTTAGGCGGGGACCAACACCTTCACGGTGACGTGCCGTGTGCGAAGTTGACTTTTCCGATTCGATGCGACCTCTTTGGTGCACTCGAAAATAAGTGTCTTCTGATGAGAACCTACACAGGACCTCTCCTCCCAAAGACGGGTAGGTCAATTGCTGAGGGTAACGACGCCTCAATCGACACTCGCCAGTTGCTGCAGGATGGGAAAAAACCGCGCCGATGTTTCAAGACTTTTTGGTGCACATAAATGTCAAACCACAAATGAGTCACCCGGTGGCTACTTTGGAGATGGATTGAACTCCACAGCCTACTACTCTTACCCTGCGATAATTTATCGCGCGCTTCCCATTCGCAGGGCCTACTAGCTTGCATATCTGCATTCCCGTTCACCGCGTCGTTCGTGCTTTGCGTACGCAAGATACCTTCTCCGCCCAAGCTCCGCACAACTAATCGGTTCGTCGGACCCTCTGGCATTGAGAGAGGGAGAGAGAAAAAAAAGCTTCCCCACAGGCAGACGACGCGTCGCGTTGATCGGCGAAGATAATCTTCATTTACATCTCTTGAACCCGATCCAGAGCCGCGCGTCGTCGGGTTCCCACCCGATGCCCGATGGTTGAAAATATTGTGTAACAGTGCTCGGTTGTGTTGTGCTCAGCGTTGACCTACTGAGGCCCGTCGTACTCGTTGACTTCACGTCATCCTCATGTGCATGCAAAGTCTGCCTGTGCGGATCACTTTCTAACGCCTAGCGCAACGACCTCATCGCAGAAGGTGACGAAGATGCGGCGAGCAGATTTTTATCCATCCAGCGCTATCATCATCATCATCTACTTCGCCCGTCATCTCCAGGGCATAAACGAGATTACACGGTGCGATCGAAGGGTGAATAAGGTGCTTACATTTGACAAATTGGGTTTTCGGCGGGAGCAGAGAAGGGACGCACAACTGGACATCGCCATTAGTCGCCCTTCTGCTGCCCGTGGTAAGCCGTCTAATGACATCGAGCTGCAGGGCAGGGTAGAGATATTTCGATCGTAATTCAGATCAGGCGTGAGAAAACCTGAGCAGCAAGTTATGTTTGAACTGATGCGCTTACTTTTCACGCGGCGAGACTTTGAAAACATGGGCTCACGACTAACAAAACTACTAATATTTTATAGCCGTGCTAGAAGAGGAGGTGGAAGAAGTTGATCATTATAAATGTCTGGTAATAATGATTTCTTCTTCATCATAATCAGAATTCCTTCACGCCGTGCCGCCTCACCCCAGCAGATTATTCAAATCATTCCGATGGGTTCATAAAAAAAAACACGCCAGTTCTACAAAGCCCCAGTCGTGCTATTTTTTGTTATCGCCTTTTTTATTTATAGCCCACAGCGTAAACAACCGTTTTGCAATCGAATTTCCGCGCACCCAAGCCCAAAGCCACTGTGCGGCCTTGAAATGTTGCCAGAAATATCCTCCCAAGCACGCACGCTGACTCACGCGACCCACCGCTGCCGCTTGCGCCACATCGCTACAGGTTTCCGCTCGCAAAAATCCGCAAATAATACGCCGCGACATCGCTCACGATCCCCGCCGAAGACCGGTCGCGCATCATTGGCCTTGTCTGCTTTATATTCCTGCTACTCGTCGCAGCAGCCTCATCACCGTCCTCAGCCAGTGGCCGGCGCGCAAATCCTCTAATTTGCATTTTCGCGCGTAAAGTGGCCCAAAACTTCACAGGACGTTCGCTCGCTGGAATGGTACGGCGATGGGCTGGGCGCACACACATAACGTGTTCATCAGCATAATCCACCCGAACGAAGGCGATGAATGAAATCACCTCCCCGGGGCCCAGCTCCAGTGCCGCTCGCAGCTGACCAAAACATGGGTTCGAGCCCAGGCACGCCGCCGTGGTTGAAATGGAAAGGGATTACGATCGCGGGCAGGTTTGTGTGGTTGGGGATCGTACATCTGCTCGGGTGTGTTTAATGACATCGCTAAGCGGTGAATTTACATGTTGCGCCTGCAAGCGCAAATATTTGTCGATACAGACAAACAGGCAAAACGGTGCGTTTGCGATGCGACGGTGCGATTTCTAGGACGACGCACGGTAACGCAGGCGCTCGGTTTGCAAATGCTTCCGGTTCGGGTGTCGAGGTCTACAGCAGCCACTCAAACGAACTTCCAGACGATAATGTAGCGGGTATAAATGTAAGAGTAAACAAGATATAAATTGCAGTTCAATTTCCGGACGTATATTATCGAATTAGGCGGGCACGTCGAGAGGCTTTAGATAAAGGTAGTCGAATCGCGACGCTTCGGTCCAGTTGGGATCTTGGTAAGTCGTCCAATCGCCAGTATTCCGCAAAACAATCTTGTTCCCCAGATTGGTTCCACATAACCAATACGCAAAACAAGTCACAAATCCATGGCAAACTTAGATAGAATATATCAGCAGGGTAAACTTCATCGAGTGGCGCCCTCTTCCGACCGGTACAGTAACTGGAAAATATATTTTTGGTTCCAGCAATTTCGATTCATCAACTTCCCAATAAAAAAAATCTCACTAAATTGATGTATAGCACCATATCCGGGTAATCAGTGTTTGCTCTGTGAGACAATCTAGAAGAGATTTTGGTACTTGTGCAGTCGTGTGAAGATCGGTGTCATTACCAGCGGGCTCTGTATGATAAGAATGATCTTATTCCCTAACATGATCACAATAACCTGCAAATCTTGCGAGTTGCATTCCATTTTACAGATTGTTTCTTTATTTTTAAAATCGGCCACTCAATAGCTCTCACATTATCCAGAATTCTTATGATTAATTGTTTTATTTACTGACAAATAAAGCTTAAAAACGTTAATACAGCGTTGGTCAAATTCAAACAACATACTTCTTGGCATTTAATGCCTCAGCCAAAAAGTATGCAATTCGCATGACAAACATTATGATAGTGTATTATTAACTCTTTGTTTGATCCAATATTGGTAAAGCCTCCCAGCTGGATTAAATATAAAGCTGGAAGAAAACAATAATATTCATTGTAAGAAATTTCATTAGCATTTTGCAAGATATTTGTAAAAACTTTATTTTTCGGTGAATATAAATATTCAAGAAATTTTGAATTTGCACTGAAAGCTTGAAAAAAAATACAAAAAAGTCCAGCCTTAAACAAAAACCAAATCTACTCGATGAGCGTATCAAACACATCTACAAACGTGTGATGTGAATCTCACTGAGATTTTTGTTTAATTTTTCCGGATTTTTTCCTTTCCATTACCACTGTTCACCTTCTCGGCGTATGCCAACATCTTCCTTCAGCAGCACCTTCAAAGCATACCGCCGTACAGCAACAAAAAATCGACTAATTTCCTACCCATGCTGAGCCACTTCTCGCACGTGCCATGCATGATAATGCGGGCAAATGGCGGTCCCGAAAGGTTCCGAACGAGCGCCGAAAACACGCCACCACAACGGAGCGAACCGTTGCCGCCGGATCATTAATTCTCTTGTCAAGCAGCGCCAGCAGCAGCCTTACATGAAGTACTTGAAGTTTAATACACCCTGCCAAGACGGTCGTATGCAAATCCCGTCCCGTAATCGTAAATCAACGCATGGAAGCAACCGAACGGCTGACTCGGTTGAAGACAAATTCAGTCAAACATGTCCACTAGGACTGGAGGAGAACAAACAGACACCACAACAACAGCACGACAACAACAACAACAAAAAACTGGGAAGATGCTAAACGAATTCCGGAGCAGAGTGGTGCACGCCTGGGTTGGGCTAGACACGCTGTGCGAAGTCCCACAGTCCGAAGCCTGTGCAGATTCGGAGATTATTATCACCGGAAAGCGAACCACCGCCCGACCGCAACGATCCCGTCGGTGATTTGTTCTCGATCATTTGGGAGTTGGAAACAATTTGCTGCGGTATGCGATACGCTAACCAGAAATTAATTTCTCATAAGCTGAACGGGTGAAGTTGAAAAAAAACTCACTCCAAACTCAACCACCACGGTCACTGCCGGGTGTAGCCACAATGCGACACGAGCGCTTTTGCGGGTGCAAATTTAATTAAACCTCG
>KZ071359.1:165368-179163 GCA_002091845.1 Anopheles cracens | reverse complement strand
CCACGTTCAAAAATCGGGCCGCGCTTGCGATGGAAAGTTTGCGTTCGCACCCCTGAGAGAACGGGGTTGCATCCGGGTTATCGAGGCACCGTACCACGAAACGTGCTAGAACTATTCGCGTTCTATTGTGCTAATTAAATGGCATCCTCGACTTTTGGGTTTTGCGCTCGGGGCACCGTTAGCACGTTGACTTCACGCGGCGCCACAGCCACCCGCCAAAAGTTTTGGACACCCTTAAATGTCCGTCGAGCGCTTAGGTTGTGTTAATGGCAGTGAAATGGACAACCTAATTTTGCTAATAATTTTACGCACAGATTCGTGTGCCACCGTACAAGGGAGCGGTTACATTATGACTGTAGTCAAATCCGATCCGGTTTGTGTGAAAATTATTCGCAATTTTTAAGTAGGCTATGATATTCAGTTTTCGAATTGCCTACCTTCAGGCGTTATGTTGATTCTTTAGCACGGATAATCGAGAGCCGTGTGATTTTTTTTATGTGTACATAAAAACATTGCTAAAATAATTTATTATTTGATTGTAAAGAATAACAGTTTGAGTTTAATAGGTTTATTAAATATATTACATATTTATTGTTTATAAAACTGATCAAGCAGCGTTAATAAAACATTGATATAGCTTGGGGGAAATGAAAGATGCGTACTAATATGGCACAAATATAGTTTATCACCCCAAAAGTATGCAATTCATAGCAAAGACACTTATTTAATAATTTTTTAACTCATCCCTCGCCCGCACTTGGTAAAGCTTGCCGGTAGGCATGTTTCTGCAGCGTCGCTAACCATGCCGAAATAAACTTTCTTATTTCAACTCTGCTCAACTCGAAACTCTGCGACGAACAATGAAATGTGCTGAACAAATCAAACACTTTTCTGACCTGATTTTCCTGCGCCGTTAGGTCCGTTGAGGCGGACCGTGCGCCACATTCGGACGTCGGACATCCTAATTGAGCTCTGACTTCACGCTGATGAGCGTACGTATGTGTCTGATTTTACCGGGAAAACGAGACGCATCCACTTCACGGCAACTTCTCACCGGGCCGGCTGGCGCAAACATGCTCGCCGAACAATAGGAGCATTTCCCGTACTCCGACCCAGGCTGTGGCCAGTTGTGCCCAGAACTTTTCACCACCATATCAGTCCAATCTGTCCAATTATCGGCCCGGATCGAGGTGGGGAGGTGAGTATTTCGAGAAAAGCGGACACCATTCTCCAGCGCATCTCGTCTGCTCTGTTTATCTAGCAGAGAGTGTTTTTTTCGGCTTTCGCAGAACTAGCTCATCGCAAACGAGTTCGAATGAAACCGAAGGAAGACTTCCAAGTAGCGAACAGCCCGAGAGCGGCAATTCTATGTTTTCAATGCAGAATGATTACCATCAAATTTGCGACGGTTCTGATTATATAATTGGATCGACCGAAAAGCTAATCGTCTTTCACGCTGATGAGCGTACGTATGTGTCTGATTTTACCGGGAAAACGAGACGCATCCACTTCACGGCAACTTCTCACCGGGCCGGCTGGCGCAAACATGCTCGCCGAACAATAGGAGCATTTCCCGTACTCCGACCCAGGCTGTGGCCAGTTGTGCCCAGAACTTTTCACCACCATATCAGTCCAATCTGTCCAATTATCGGCCCGGATCGAGGTGGGGAGGTGAGTATTTCGAGAAAAGCGGACACCATTCTCCAGCGCATCTCGTCTGCTCTGTTTATCTCGTAGAGAGTGTTTTTTTTCGGCTTTCGCAGAACTAGCTCATCGCAAACGAGTTCGAATGAAACCGAAGGAAGACTTCCAAGTAGCGAACAGCCCGAGAGCGGCAATTCTATGTTTTCAATGCAGAATGATTACCATCAAATTTGCGACGGTTCTGATTATATAATTGGATCGAGACGAAATTTGGGCGATGGGGCTAGCCTTTCAATATTTAACGGATGCGAAAGAAAACAACGAATCCTTCCGCTGGTTCGAGGAAAAGGTGAAAAGTAATTTATTGAACAACCCCGCTCCAGGACGCCCGGGTACGGGGAATCCTTTCACCGACGCTTGACCCGCACCCGGCACTTGCCGCTTTTAGGCAGCGGCCGGAATTAATATGAAGTAATTGGCGCGAACTTTGATTGATGGAGAGAGAGAGAGAGAGAGAGAGTGTGTAAAAAATCGACTCGTTTGAAAGCTGCTTTTGGTTGCCGGAGTACCAACATCAACAAATACTTTTCTTCGGCCGGTGTATTGGCTGTTCTGCTATTACCTTTTCAGCGAATTGGAAAACGAACTAAGAAACTGATTTTTTATAGCTTTCCTCCCTTACATTTGTACCCAGGTCTATCAAGACTGAAACATATGAAAGCGTTTGTATATTTTTTTGCATACCTTTAGGCTGAACCATCAAATTTGCGCCTAAAAGTATGCACCTTTCAATTCATTACTATGCTTAATTTAGAAGTTGAATGAATATTTTCCGCCGGGTAATGAAGAGTTGTTCTCATTTCGTTGTGAGAATTACATCTTTGCTTGCATCGTATTGATTTGTCAGATCTATAAGTTCTTGAAACTAGATATCGGTCGTCGTCCCGTGGGCCGATAGGACCACCGCGTTCAATGCGTTAAGTGCATGACTCCACATTCGAGATCCAATAACGCGTCTAGCATGCCTACATTCCGACACATTTCGTGCACGACCCGTCCGAAAGGGTATGAGGAACACCTTGAAGAACCAATATGGTACATTTGGCCGGAAAGCACAAATGCGAACTACGGAAATACAACAAATCGTACGTCAAAAATCTGCGTGAGCCAACGCGTAGGCATACTTTCAGGCGCACGGAAGATGATAGGCAATAAAGTTGGGACGACGGTTGCTAACCGGATACCGTCGTTGCCACAGCCACCCACCAGTGAAAGGGACCGACCGGAACGTCTTCCCGAGTGCGTTGAGCTCAACAGCAACTAAAAAAAAAAACTGCAACGCATAGTACAGAAACAAATCACTCCAGCCGAACGGACGGTGGAAGGTTTGTGCGGTCGTGGCACACCCACCCAACGTGAAAGGTGAAACCACGCGAAGAATGTAATTTATTTCTCCGTCCACTCCCCGTCGGCCGCTGAACCCGGGGAAACAAAGTTCCGGACGTGCGGGAGCGATGGAAAGAGGAGAGAATATAACAGCAACCGACAAAATTCGCTCTTATTTCGGTTACCCACCGGTAAGGAAACAACGTTTTGCGAGCGTGCCGTATCGTTTCCGTATCCTGGCGCCATTCACGTCGGTACAATTTGCCGGCATTTTTTGTTTGTTTGTTTGCCAGATGAAGTACGCACACACACCAGGCCGGGCCCTGCGCAATATAAGTAAAACTTTCGCCCTACCCGAACTATCCGGGCCATCCGGGCCACTCCCGGCGGCAGCAGGTGTTGGCTCAGAGGTAATTTCAAACTTTACGACACGTCCGTTGAGGCGGACCGTGCGCCACATTCGGACGTCGGACATCCTAATTGAGCTCTGACTTCACGCTGATGAGCGTACGTATGTGTCTGATTTTACCGGGAAAACGAGACGCATACACTTCACGGCAACTTCTCACCGGGCCGGCTGGCGCAAACATGCTCGCCGAACAATAGGAACGCTTGACCCGCACCCGGCACTTGCCGCTTTTAGGCAGCGGCCGGAATTAATATGAAGTAATTGGCGCGAACTTTGATTGATGGAGAGAGAGAGAGAGAGAGAGAGTGTGTAAAAAATCGACTCGTTTGAAAGCTGCTTTTGGTTGCCGGAGTACCAACATCAACAAATACTTTTCTTCGGCCGGTGTATTGGCTGTTCTGCTATTACCTTTTCAGCGAATTGGAAAACGAACTAAGAAACTGATTTTTTATAGCTTTCCTCCCTTACATTTGTACCCAGGTCTATCAAGACTGAAACATATGAAAGCGTTTGTATATTTTTTTGCATACCTTTAGGCTGAACCATCAAATTTGCGCCTAAAAGTATGCACCTTTCAATTCATTACTATGCTTAATTTAGAAGTTGAATGAATATTTTCCGCCGGGTAATGAAGAGTTGTTCTCATTTCGTTGTGAGAATTACATCTTTGCTTGCATCGTATTGATTTGTCAGATCTATAAGTTCTTGAAACTAGATATCGGTCGTCGTCCCGTGGGCCGATAGGACCACCGCGTTCAATGCGTTAAGTGCATGACTCCACATTCGAGATCCAATAACGCGTCTAGCATGCCTACATTCCGACACATTTCGTGCACGACCCGTCCGAAAGGGTATGAGGAACACCTTGAAGAACCAATATGGTACATTTGGCCGGAAAGCACAAATGCGAACTACGGAAATACAACAAATCGTACGTCAAAAATCTGCGTGAGCCAACGCGTAGGCATACTTTCAGGCGCACGGAAGATGATAGGCAATAAAGTTGGGACGACGGTTGCTAACCGGATACCGTCGTTGCCACAGCCACCCACCAGTGAAAGGGACCGACCGGAACGTCTTCCCGAGTGCGTTGAGCTCGACAACAACTAAAAAAAAACTGCAACGCATAGTACAGAAACAAATCACTCCAGCCGAACGGACGGTGGAAGGTTTGTGCGGTCGTGGCACACCCACCCAACGTGAAAGGTGAAACCACGCGAAGAATGTAATTTATTTCTCCGTCCACTCCCCGTCGGCCGCTGAACCCGGGGAAACAAAGTTCCGGACGTGCGGGAGCGATGGAAAGAGGAGAGAATATAACAGCAACCGACAAAATTCGCTCTTATTTCGGTTACCCACCGGTAAGGAAACAACGTTTTGCGAGCGTGCCGTATCGTTTCCGTATCCTGGCACCATTCACGTCGGTACAATTTGCCGGCATTTTTTGTGTGTTTGTTTGCCAGATGAAGTACGCACACACACCAGGCCGGGCCCTGCGCAATATAAGTAAAACTTTCGCCCTACCCGAACTATCCGGGCCATCCGGGCCACTCCCGGCGGCAGCAGGTGTTGGCTCAGAGGTAATTTCAAACTTTACGACACGTCCGTTGAGGCGGACCGTGCGCCACATTCGGACGTCGGACATCCTAATTGAGCTCTGACTTCACGCTGATGAGCGTACGTATGTGTCTGATTTTACCGGGAAAACGAGACGCATCCACTTCACGGCAACTTCTCACCGGGCCGGCTGGCGCAAACATGCTCGCCGAACAATAGGAGCATTTCCCGTACTCCGACCCAGGCTGTGGCCAGTTGTGCCCAGAACTTTTCACCACCATATCAGTCCAATCTGTCCAATTATCGGCCCGGATCGAGGTGGGGAGGTGAGTATTTCGAGAAAAGCGGACACCATTCTCCAGCGCATCTCGTCTGCTCTGTTTATCTAGCAGAGAGTGTTTTTTTCGGCTTTCGCAGAACTAGCTCATCGCAAACGAGTTCGAATGAAACCGAAGGAAGACTTCCAAGTAGCGAACAGCCCGAGAGCGGCAATTCTATGTTTTCAATGCAGAATGATTACCATCAAATTTGCGACGGTTCTGATTATATAATTGGATCGACCGAAAAGCTAATCGTCTTGTTTTGGAGAAGTCGGAGACGGTTCCATTTCCGACGCCTGCTTCCGATCCATGGAAGCGTCTCTAACGAGAGTCGCGTTCCGCAGAACCTTCGCAAATCTTTTCTTAAGACGGCCCAAACACAAAGCCGCGCCAGAACTACTCAGAGAATGCTGTAACGAACCGATTGCAGGAATGTTCTCACTAACTCGGTGAATTTAATTTGACATTCCACATTCCGTCCCCGGCAGACATCCCAAACGATTCCAGTCTGCTTGCTCGCAGCCGAATACGAAACGACTTTCGTATGCACATCACGCAACCTGTCCTGCCCACATAACGCGCTGTCAATTGTCCGTGAGTGAAAAGCACGAGTGACAAGCGTCCTTTCTGGAATCCCTTTTTTTGTTTTTCTGTTTGCTGTGCGGCTATCGATTACCATATCCTTTGTAGTGATAACGGCGCGCACGTGGCGTCTGCGGGCCGGCGACCTGTTGCGCGTTTGCCGTAGATTTGCATACATGCCCTGGCTTTACGATTCAATCAACTGAGTGCGTCTGGGTTGATAACGAAATGCTTATCCGCTTTCATTGTTTCTTTCCATTCAACAGACAAGCTTGAGCGTAGCGCAGCTGTTTGGAGACAGCCAGAATGCGCTCGTACCGTCGGCCGGCGGGCGGAACGTGCTCCGCCAGGGCGATCGTACCCCGGGCCACGATCACACCCATATCGAGACGATCGATGTCAAGTGTGATCAGCGCAACGGGATGCTCGTGACGGTCCAGTTCGAGGACGACTTCCGCGGAGTCATCTACAGCCAGGGCTACCACAACGACCCGAAGTGTCGGTACGTGCAGGCGAACCAGGGCGGCCGCCAGTTCACCTTCACCGTGCCGTACGACAGGTGCGGCAGCAAGCCGTCCTGTGCCGTGTGCGCCTCGGTCGACAACATTCTCGTCATACAGACGGACGAGGAGGTACAGGAGGCGTGGGACACGGCGCGCCGCATCTCCTGCAGCCAGAGCGAGCAGCAGCAGAACACGATCATCTTCAAGCCGTTCGTCGTCGACCAGCTGGAGGTGATCAATGTGCCGACGTCGACCGGCGGCGTCGAGTGCTGGATGGACATACAGCGCGGCCTCTACCCTAGCATCTCGCCCATCCCGAGCGTCATCAAGATCGGCGAGGCGCTGAGCGTGCTGGTGTACCTGCGCGACCCGAAGGGTGAATATGACGTGTCGGTGAAGGACTGCTACGCGTACGACAGTCCCGACTACGACGCATCCACCACCGCCCGTTTGCAGCTGTCGGACAAGAACGGGTGCTCGCGCAAGAAGAAGCTGTTTGGTCTGTGGCAGAAGACAACGCAGACGGGCGGTTCCGGTGCCACGCTGGTGGTGCACAACAGCATCAAGGCCTTCAAGTTCCCCGATCGTATGCAGGTCTTCCTGAAGTGTGACATCGAGATCTGTCGCGGTGGCTGTGGGCCGCAAGTTTGCGCCGAGGAGAACCTTATCAGCACGGTCGAGACGACGACGAGACGCCTGCCGGGACCAACCCGTGGCCGGCCCGCTCAGACAACGACGCTGGCCCCAGTCGTGCCGACGCGTGGACGCCGTCCCACGGTGACGCCTGCCCCAGCGCGGCCCGAGTACACGGTTCCGACAACGCAGCCGCCACGTCGTGGCACACGTCCTCCGCGTCCTCCGGTGGAAGCCACACCGGCAACGGCCCCGCCAAGACGCACCCGACCGCCCAACACACGGCCACCAACGCAGACACCGACCACGGAGTTCGTCTGCCAGCCTGGCTCGACCGATGACCGCTGCAACGATGTGATCGTCACACAGCGGCCGGACTGTTCGCGAGGATCTCGTGATCCCCGCTGTCGCTCGCGCGGAACCCGACCAACACCGACGACGACCGTAGCTACGCCGGCACCGCTGCGTTGCTTCCCCGGTTCGACGGATCCACGCTGTCCAACGACGTTCCGCCCGTCAGTGCGACCCACCCGTCCACCACCGTCTCCAACCGCGGTCCGTTTCGGGACAACCACCGAGGCGACAGAAGACGAAGACAGTGTGCCGGACTGCTTCCTGCGGTTGGGCGATCCCCGCTGCGATGAAGTGTCCATCTACCTGCCAGTCATTCCACAGGACCAGGTGACGACCAGGCAACCGATTGTGCCCACCGTTCCGTCGGTCACGCCCAGCACGCCCTTGAATTGCTTCCCGGGCTCGAATGATCCTCGCTGCCGTACGCCCGTGCTTCGTTGTTCACCGGGAACGACGGACCCGCGCTGTCCTGGATTTGTTCGTCCGCAACCGCCGACAACTTCCTCTCCTGCGCGCTGTTATCCAGGTAAGGATGTGCAATGTTTACACTTTGTTTGCAGAAGCATATGCTAATTGATTTTCAATTTCAAGGTTCCCCGGATCCACGCTGTCCACAGCCGACTTCTCCTCCGAAGGATACCGCGACATACTTGCCGCCGGTCGACAAACCCAACTGTTACCCTGGCTCAAGCGATCCTCGTTGTCCCCAGACGACTCCGGCTCCACGGTGCTATCCTGGATCGAACGATCCACGTTGCCCCCAAACGACACCTCGCCCAGTGCCTACCACCACACCAGCACCGGCTTGTTATCCAGGATCAACCGATCCTCGTTGCCCGAAACCAACGCCTACGACCCAAGCCCCTCTACGATGCTACCCAGGATCGAGTGATCCTCGCTGCCCTCAAACCACAACACCCAGACCGGTTCCGACCACAACGCCGGCTCCTCGCTGCTATCCCGGTTCGACTGATCCTCGCTGTCCGCAGACGACGACCCGTCCCGCTCCAACTACTACGGCCGCTCCCCGCTGCTACCCAGGATCGAATGATCCTCGCTGTCCAACTACAACCACTCAGCCCCCACTTCGTTGCTACCCGGGATCCACTGATCTTCGGTGTCCACAAACTACTACTCGGCCAGTTCCCACAACTACACCGGCCCCAGCGTGCTATCCTGGTTCGACTGATCCTCGCTGTCCAACCACTCCTCGGCCAACTACTCAACCACCTCTTCGATGCTATCCTGGATCCAATGATCCCCGATGCCCACAAACGACACCCCGCCCAGTGCCTACTACTACTCCTGCGCCTCGCTGTTACCCAGGATCCACCGATCTTCGTTGCCCGCAAACCACTCCTCGTCCCACACCAACCACCACATCCGCTCCGCGATGCTATCCCGGATCGACGGATCTGCGATGCCCCCAAACAACTCCACGTCCGGTGCCTACCACCACACCGGCTCCGGTTTGCTATCCTGGCTCTACCGATCCCCGTTGCCCGAAACCAACCCAAACGACGCAACCTCCGCTGCGCTGCTATCCAGGCTCAACGGATCTGCGCTGTCCGCAAACAACCACCCGGCCGGTTCCTACAACCACACCTGCACCACGATGCTACCCCGGTTCGAATGATCCCCGCTGTCCGACGACACCCCGACCGACTCCGTCCACCACATCCGCTCCCCGGTGCTATCCCGGTTCGACTGATCTGCGCTGTCCGCAGACCACAACCCCACGTCCAGTTCCAACCACAACTCGCGGACCCTCCTGTTACCCCGGCTCAACGGACCCAAGATGCCCGCAAACCACGCCACGCCCTGTACCCACCACTACGCCAGCGCCGCGCTGCTTCCCCGGTTCGACCGATCTTCGTTGTCCTCAGACAACGCCTCGTCCGGTGCCGAAGTGTTATCCAGGTAAGAAATGTTCACAAAATTAGATAAACCTCTACGTGTGTTATTGTGTAAAACTTTAACATTCATCTACATCTCTTCTGCCAAAGGTTCGCGCGATCCACAATGCTCTGACAAGCAGGATTCTGAAACCTATCTGCCACCAGTGGAAGTACCAAGGCCAACTACAACGCAACGTCCAGCTTGCTATCCAGGTGAGGATGTCGCTTTTCGTAGCAGTGATGTGTATGAATGTTTACAACTCATATTAATCGTGGAAATCCTTTCCTTCAGGCTCCACCGATCCTCGATGCCCACAGACGACAACACGGCCAGCTCCGACCACCACCCCAGCTCCTCGCTGCTACCCAGGCTCCAATGATCCCCGCTGCCCGACTACACCTCGTCCAACGCCCACTACAACATCGGCCCCACGATGCTATCCAGGATCGACGGATCTGCGCTGTCCGCAAACGACTCCCCGTCCAGTGCCAACTACCACTCCTGCACCCCGTTGCTATCCGGGATCGAATGATCCTCGCTGCCCAACCACTCCTCGTCCAACAACAACCACTCAGCCTCCGCTTCGCTGCTACCCTGGATCGACTGATCTTCGCTGTCCGCAGACAACTCCCCGTCCAGTGCCAACTACAACTTCTGCACCCCGTTGCTATCCGGGTTCGAATGATCCTCGCTGCCCAACCACTCCTCGTCCTACACCAACTACAACGTCCGCTCCACGCTGTTATCCGGGATCGACGGATCTGCGATGCCCCCAAACAACACCACGTCCGGTTCCCACAACTACACCGGCACCAGTTTGCTATCCCGGCTCGTCCGATCCTCGCTGCCCGAAACCAACTCCTACAACGCAGCCACCACTGCGATGCTACCCGGGATCAAGTGATCCTCGCTGTCCACAAACTACCCCACGCCCGGTACCCACGACTACCCCCGCTCTGCGCTGCTACCCAGGCTCAACTGACCTTCGCTGTCCGCAAACTACGCCCCGACCGGTACCGACCACTACTCCTGCACCTCGCTGCTATCCGGGATCCAACGATCCACGTTGTCCTACGACTCCCCGACCTACCACAACCACTCCACCACCACTACGGTGCTATCCGGGATCGACTGATCTTCGGTGTCCACAAACTACTCCTCGCCCAGTCCCAACCACTACTCCAGCACCACGCTGCTATCCCGGATCAAATGATCCTCGTTGTCCAACCACTCCCAAGCCAACCACAACAACCCAACCGCCACTCCGTTGCTACCCGGGATCTACTGATCTTCGGTGCCCACAGACAACTCCCCGTCCCGTACCCACCACCACCCCGGCACCTCGGTGCTATCCCGGATCTAGCGATCCCCGTTGCCCACAGACCACACCCCGTCCAACTCCGACAACCCAACCGCCACTCCGTTGCTATCCCGGATCGAACGATCTGCGCTGCCCACAGACCACCACTCGTCCACCCGTACCGACAACGCGCAAACCGTGCTATCCCGGTTCGCCCGATCCTGCCTGTCCGCGTCCCTTCCTCACCACCACCCCGTCCGCCTGCTACCCCGGCTCACCCGATCCCAACTGCCCGCAGCCTTACCGACCAAGCAGCACTAATCCTCCTGCTACTTATCTGCCACCGTTCCCTGAGTCGAGCGGACGATCCGCGCGCCATCTCAGCCCGGAAACGCTCAGCGACATAAACGCGCTGGCCGACAGTGACGCCGCAGAGCCGGTTGCAGCCGGGTCGGTCGGTTCTGCTGCCGCCGAGCTCTCCGCCGACTCGACCGCAGCCGGAGGCGCCACGCGTACGAAGCGAGAAGCCAGCGTGTCGAACGATCTGGACGGTGAGCCGACGAAGGAAATCGTCTCCATCACGCTCAACATCAAGGGTTACCAGTTCGGGGCGTAATACCGGCAACGGGAAAGGCTCTACTTAGTCATGTGTACAATTCCAAAACGTCTGCGTAATACTCATCCGTGCGCACGCACCGGAAGCCAATACAGAATTCAACAGCGTACGTGAAGCTCAGCTGGCGTTGCATGTCGCACACACTGAGGTAGAATGTAGAAATCGATGTACATAAATTAAATAAAAACTGTCCAAGTAGCGCCGACCGGCGCGGTTTTGGACGAAACTTTAATGTGTGTGGTTTGCAGTTGGTGCAATTTCCTTTATTTCGATCCGATCTCACTTCTCGAACACGTTCTGCATCAGCACGAGATGCTGCTGCTGCAGGAACTGCAGCAACAGCTCGTCCATATCGTCGTTGCTGCGTGCGACCTGCTGTCGTATGATCTGCTTGAAATCCTCCTTCACGCCCTTGTCGGCGCCGCGCGTCCCGATCCGCCGGGCTCCGGTAGCCAGGCTCTGCTGGGGCATCGTCAGCTCCAGCTTCACGTCCGGCGAGTGTGTCCATAGGTGCATAAACTCCTCGATCAGTTCCGCCTGTATGACGTAGCTGGTGAAGTGGAGGTACGCGAATGCGCGCCGAGTTTTGATAACCTCGAACACGATCTCCACCGTCGTCGATTCGTGGGGCCAGTTCAGCTGCGACAGCACCAGCAGATTGCCCAGCACGCCATTGGTGCAGTCCGCGTCGAGCAGCTTCGGTTTCAGCAGCGCAATCAGCGTTTGCACGAGGTAGTGCAACACGGCACGCTTCGTCAGCGGCATCAGCATGAGGACGCGCGCCGTCTGTCCGAGCGCCACGTTCTCCAGGTAGTGGCCGCCGGACGGGGCGTGTGGCAGGTGCTTCAGAATCGTGCCCATCTGCTCGAACAGATGCACCGAGGGCGGCGCCTGGACGAGCGTGAGCGCAAACTGGCGTACGGCCTGCTCGAGTGCCGTCATCGTGGTGCCGGTGGACGCCTGCAACAGGGTGGCCGTTTCCTCGTGCTGTCCCGCGCACACGTACAGATCGATCAGAAACTTCTGCACCCAGCCGGACAGCTGCGGGATGCAAAGGATGAGCTGCGCGAAGTCCGCCTTCATCTGCTCGTTCGAGTGCAGCAGCTGCCAGCAACTCTGGCATGCGAGCAGACAGTTCGGTGCGTCCGGACTGACCGGCGCGTTCACCAGAATGTGCGGAATCTCAAGCACGCCCTCGTGCGCCCGGCGCTTCATATCCGGTGCCACATCCTTCAGCGCCTCAACCAATATCACGTCCGTCTCGGTCGCACCATCTTTCGGGCAAAGCTTGGAATAGCCGATGTAATCCTGCAGCGCCAGCACAAACACGATCGTGGCGCAGAACAGTATCTGCTTGCTCTCGGTCGACCGGAACGAGTCGAGCTTGTAGATGTGGATAATCTTCTGCCAGTACACGTCCTTGCTCCAGCTTTTCTTGTACAGCACGAACGGTTCCCACTTCAGGATCTTGCCACAGAAGTCCAGTATCTCGAAGATTTTCTTCCAACACTCGGCCGACGTGCGCGCCCGGTCCTCCGTGTCGTTCAGCATCTGGTTCAGGTAGTACTCGAAGCAGACGGCCATCAGCCGGTGCACGTGCTTCGGCGCCAGGTCCGGCGCGCGGTTGTACACCAACGGTATCGCCTCGTTAAACAGCATCTCCTTGAAGCTCGGCATGGCCACATTTTGTATCAGCGTCTCCAGCAAGCGAGGCTGCAAGGTGAAACAGATGTTTGACGTATGAAAAGTGTTTGTAGTCATCAGTTATCATGCATCCGCATTACCGCGTGCGTTGAAATGGCCTGAGGAAAACGCTTCAACAGCAGCAGTATCAACCGGCAGTGATCGAGATTGTTGTTCGAGTGTGCCGCCGTCAGCAGCAGGATCTGGTGCTGCACCTCGTACGAGATGTACTGGAACATTTTCACGTAGAACTCCTGCTCCGGCGTGGTGCAACCTTCCGATAAAATGGAAAAGAAACGTGAAAACCGGCACTCCCCCACGGGGGCTCTGGTGCGGGTGACAATTGTGCGTGTCTTTTGTTTGATGTGTAATGTTTTTCTTTCAGTCAGAGAAGCGTTCGGTGTTATTTAAACACCTAAAGGAAGGTTGAAACAATGATTAATCCGCTCTTGATATGATGGAGGTATTACTATGTACCTGAAAGTTCTTGCAAACAAACTGTTTGCTAGCTTGTTGCATGAAGCAAACACCGATTCTTCCGTAATTTATGTCTATACCCTCCCGAGGAACGAAGCGATTTCTAACAGTACCTTCCCAAATTGGTCCAATTTAGATCGAAACGCCCATAGAACACACGAACCCAGCGTTTATCTCGGGGGTTTGTAAGATTTATCGTTAGAAAAGCTCACTTGCTCATCGCGCTGCAAGATTCGGAAGCGATAGGAGATCGCGAAAAACAAAGCACGCAAACGCGAACGCTCTTCTCTAGTTTTCTTGCTAGCGAATGCTTTCATGCGGCAAATGAAATGCAGCTCGGGCATTATCTACCCCGCGATCGTATCTAGCACCGGGGAGCTGGCAGCAAAAGTTCAACAGCATTAGCCGACCGAAGGAAAACCTTAGGCGGCG
>KZ071359.1:148994-165358 GCA_002091845.1 Anopheles cracens | reverse complement strand
GTTGCGCGCAATGATGAAACACACCGTTTCCCTTACCCCGGGGTGATAGTAATAAAACTTGCGCCGATCTCCCCAGAATGACCAGCAATTATTGGGCCACTCTGCTTGCGCACGACTCTTGCTGCTCGATCGGCAGCAGCATACTAGCGTGGACAGGAATGTAGAATCCTTACGGTGCGAGTGGTACGATTATTACGAGCGATAATGCGAGAGCAGAGCGCGCGCGCGCACACAAAACGCTCATGGTGCTCATTTGTTTTTCACCGCTTTTCTTGGCGGCCCGGCGTCGATCCGTTACTTGACTTTAGAACGCAATCGCATGCCCAAATCTTCCGTTCGCTTCGCTTTCGGGCGTTGCAAGCTTCGCCACACATGGTAGCGAAAAACACGCTAATGTGAGAATCGTACTGCCTGGTAAAGCGAGGGGGGCTGTAGTACCGTTTGCCGTGGGGTTGATCGGGCCCCAGGGGTCTAACCTTCCATTTTCGAGTTTCCGAGTTGGAGGGCATCGGCGGTGTCGTAAATCGCTCCATTATGAGACGATGGTCGCCCAATGTCCGAAAACGGGAAAGCCCTGTAGCTTGACCCTCCCTAAGGTGGGACCAAGGTTTTCGAAGACATTTGACCGAATCGTATGCGGACCGGTAATGGTCACACATTTTTTGTGTTGATCACCACTCCAAGAGGGGCCATCTTGGGGAGCAGCGGTATGATGAAGTTTTTATGTCCTATTAGGCGAGGCAGTGTTTGAGGTACGGACATGAGGTTAGTGAATCCGTTTAACTGATCAATCTTCCTGCAATTGACGCTGATTGCCGCTGACCGTGAGCTTAAACGAACTTTGGAGACTTCGTTTTGAAGTATGTTTGACTATAACCCGCTAGAATCTAAGTTCCGGCGCTGAACTGAAGTCAGCGACTCAGGGATCACTCTTGATCGTGAGCTTGGCTTTACAGAATACTATAAAGAACACTATTTCGTTCTGTAGATGATGAGCCTTGTGTCATTGAATATCCTACTCCGTCTATTTTTGGGTTACATCAATTAGAATCCGTCTAACAAACACTAACGCATCTGGCCGAATGTATCGGTACCAATTATTGTTATTTGTATAGAAACAATAAATCGATCTAATCTAGTCTCCAAATTTCTTCGCGATCTGACATCTCGTAATATGACCCCTGTTGAAGTCTGTGTTCTCAATACAGCCAGAATCATCAGTCTAGCCAGTACAAGCTCCTTTAATCATCCGAATCGTACAAATATCACCGCCCCAAATCACCTATGCGCGTTCCTTTACAAACGTCTGGGGGGGAAATAATCTGTTGCTAAGCCATGTAAACCTGTGTCGGAAGTGTATCATTAACCTCACCGGCTCTCGATGCTCACGAAAGTCACAAGCGTAGAAAGCGTTTCATCTGCGGAAGATGGGAGCCACCTTTTCCCTAATCCCACACCTCCTGGCCCTGTGGAAGTGGTAATCCTCCCGGCCCGGAGGGGAAGAAATACTCCAACAGTGAGCGATCTGTTTGATCTTCCTGGTGAGAACTCTCCTCCTGCAGATCGTGTCGCAGTCGTAACGTTGTGATCGCTTCCAGAGTTGTCGGTCCGTGCGTGTGCCGACATTGCGCGTGGTGGTCCCATGGGCAAAAGACTTAGGCCTCGCACATGCCGGAGCGATATCTCACTTCACCTTGCATGATCATCACGACACACTGTCACACTGTCACTTTGCGCGGACGGTGATCGTGATGGCGACGATGATAAAAGGCGAGTAAAGCAACGAACGCAACGCAACGCGATGGAATTAATGGTTTCCGGCCTGGTTGCGAGCGAGATGGAAGAATCGGCCACATCTTGGGTTGTTTCAAGGGGCAATAAGCGTTGTACGAGTCGTGCCTGGAGGAATATTTCCTGCAGATGTGGCACTGTAGTGACGATTTTGTTTTGGCAATCAAAGCGCATGTGTTCTTTTCTCAGTTTTTAACACATTCTTTTTTGATATCCACATCGTTTCACGCGTTACAATCTCCAGAGTCCAGAAAAATAAAAAGTGCCGGCCAAGTGCCATTTCCAATTACGCAACCGTGCGTTCCCTTCGCAGTCGCGAAGGAAGTGAAAGGAACGTTCGCACCCATTCCTTGCCGTGCCGACAAGCCGCGCTCAGATGTTTAACTGCTTTCACGCGCCCTCAGTGAAGTCTTCTCGGTGTGCGCATCGGCACCGAACACCCCTAATCAAGTGACGACGCACTAAACTCTCTTCGTACTGGTTTCCATATTTGGAAAACCAGAGTGAGTCGTGGTCCCCGAAAATCCCGAATGACGGTCTGGTTTTAGCTGGCGGTTCGTTCCGTGCGTTTCTAAACCGACCACACCGAGAATTGATCTGCTATTTCGATCGCCTGTCCACACACACACACGCATCTCAGTAACACCAACAAGACGGCGATGATGGTTGCCCCTTAATGGAATTACAATTTAAGACTAATAAACTACCGCAACGTATGACTGTTTGTTCAAACATCATCTGGGCAGTTATGCAGCCGCACGTCCCAATTTGTCCGGTGTGTTCCGTGGAAGTGTAAAATCGATCAAGCTATTGCTTCAGGTTGCTTGCTCATCAGTGTGTTTTCGAAAAGTACGTTGGATCATTAATCACTGCTGCTCTCGTGTGTGCGTATCTTACCCCTGGCTGGACGGTGTCCACCGAGTAACAACAATGTACACCACACACTTACCTTAAAACCACACCGTGTCCAGCGTGCGGTGAAAGTTGTCGCGCCGGGGAAGCGTGAAAAACATATTCCGCTGCTTTCGGGCATGAAAAGTGGTTTAAGCCAGTGTGGAAGATGGATGAGAAAATCCGCGCGTTCGCTTCGATCGGGTTCTTGCCGGCTTGCCGACACGCTTGTCTGTTGCGGAGGGTGCATTGTGTTGTGCCGTGCAAATTGTCGTGCAAATAAATTGTTGAAATTATTTGTGATACAAACGTTAATGGGCATTTGTGTGTTTGATTTTACGTTTGAACAGGACGTGGGTTGTAGTGAGATCGTTGGAAAGAAGGTAGAAAGTCTGTTATGCTGGTGGATCGGACGTTTGATTCATCATTTGTGTGATCCGGTGCAGTTAACTGCTAATCGCAGGCAGATACAGTAACGGACATAATAATATCGTCCATCAGTAACGGACATTTCTTTATTTGTCCATCACTGTGATATAAGTGAATCATTTAGCAAACCCGTACTCCCTCATGCACACGTCACGATGGTTCAATCTGTCAGAAGGATGAAAATGAACATGTAACAACCGTTTCTTCGCACCTTTTGGAGCTGGGTGACTCCCTTTCCATACACCACCACCATTTCCTGTGTTGGCTTACGAGACAGCGAGATAGCGATCGATCATTACGAGCTTTTTCGCGCATAAAACACCTCTGAGAGTGAGAAAAGAACCCCCTCAGGGGAGGCTGATACGAAAATCACCGGGTTTGGCTGTGACGTCTCGCGTCTCGGTGAGTTATTGAAATTGTTTGGAAGAAATGATCAAATTGACGCGCCGTATATCTCGTGGCTTTGGATTTCAAGAAGCGAGAGACGCCCGTCCCGACCGTGGCGAAATTGTGTTAGTGGAATGCAATTGGCAATTTTGAGTAAATGTGCGATTGAAAGGGTTACGCTGGGGGTTTTCCCCCTATTGCTGCTTTTTGCTCTTCTCGCCCTCGAAGGAACGCGTGTTCGCGCTCAGCCCGGCCCGGCTCGGCCCAGCGCGCTTCGGGAAAGTTATTGTTACTTCACGCCGGTGTTGGCGCGCGCGCGCGCGCCCGCTCCCCGTTTGCACTTTTGTCCGGCCCATTGTCTATGGGCGCCATGGCTGGGGCCTATCAATTTGGATCTTACATAAAATGGCCGTTTTCTCAGCCTAGAGCCAGCCGGGCCGGGCTTGTATCGAGAATTAGATAATCAATTCTTTATCTGCGCCCGGCCAGGGCGTAAGTGAGGGCGTTTGCCGATTCGATCGTTTCGAAAGATCACTGACAGCGCTGCTACTTGTGTGTTTTTCTGTCCAGAGAAAATGAAACTTATTTGAGTTCTTGGCAGAGAGTTTTAGCTGCAATCTCTCAGCCGAAAAGTCAACTGAATCGCGTTCCGCACCAGGAACACAGTTCATCATCACTGATTAGGCGCAGACTCCATGTGGCGCTGGCCTGGACACTGCTCCCACAGATCCAACCGGAGGAATTAAGGAACGCACAACATTACGTGATCACAACATTCGCCTTGGCGTGACTCAACAGCGTCCCACGGGGGCCCTTGCTTTGCATAGCGCGGCCGGCGGAGACAGTGCGTCGGGTCTGTGTGCGAGCGTGTGTATTGATGCGGTTGATGACCTCATTTGAACCTGCTGGGGGACGGCGGTGCTGGTAATAAGTTGATTAGTGGCCGCCTCAATATCAACACACACACATGCGACCACTCGTCGTCGCAGTCGGCCGTCCACGATCTTCTAAGGATCGATCGGTGAGAGTCAGGTTGCTTTGGACCGGTTAGTGACAACATTGCCTCCGGGTGCGGAGTTTTCTTTTCTCGGTTTCGTCGCGTGGAATACGCTGCGACTGCGGTATCGGTTGTGCGCGTGTGTACACGGGGTGGTAATTAGAAATTAATTAAAACCTCACACGGTGCGCATCGAAGTCAGGAACACCGAGACGGAATCACACACCAGTTGACGGCGAGGAACTGAGATCTGCTTCCATTAGGATCGTCCTGTTTTTTTTTTGGTTCCCAAATGTTTGATCTTTCCACCACTACCGCTGTGATGTACTGAAGCAGTAGGCCTTATACAAAGGCGATCGGCAGCAACGATAGCGCAATTTGCGCGTAAAGATCAAGAACAGAATGGCCACTGCGCCAGGATCGTAAAAAGCATCTCATCCATTAGCGAGTGCGCTGTGCCAGCTCGGCAAAGTTTATGATCTCCCGAACAGAATAATTGACCACGGGCGCGCGCGCATGTTTATGAGGAAACCGTGGAAAACCTTGAAAATCTCGCGTAACACGTAAGCTCCCTTACTCCGCTTGCTTGTAGCACGGCTTCGTTGGGCAACCCTCGGCATTATTTACGATCAGCTGGCGGTTGCGTTATCCAAGAAATGGATGATGCTCTTGTCCAATTAATTAACTCTCGTGCGGGCGCGAACCTGCAGACTTCCGATGTGTGACCCAAATGTGGAGTTGCTCGCATTTCGGTACATTCTGCTGGCGATCGACACCCTCGCCCCTGCTCCGGTGTAGGTGTATCTTCCTAGCCGACTTGCGAGATTTCGTGATCTGATCTGAGCGCGCACGTACCGAGAACTTCGTTGCCGGGAAGAGGCGGGCACTGGATAAGTGGAGCAGGAGGCGGTAAACAAACACGCAAACGTGGCGGTATTGTGCAGCTCCACTCCAGCGCATCGATTAGCGGTCGATGGAGAACAGGCGCTCGAGAAAAGGTGCCTCTTCCCGGGGGCCTACTTTATGCTGCGGCTCGATCGTGTCCGTGCACCGCCAGCACACGGTTGGACCGATATCGGTCAGGTTTACGCTCGATCGAGTCCGCCTCGGCTGTGAACGTGTGTTCTCGAAGCGACCTGGATCTAGCGGGCCGGCAGACACGCTAAGCCGGCCAGTGCTGAACGAAACAGCTAGGCAGAAGGTAACGGTTGCTAAAAATGAAGAGCACCAACGTTAAGCGTCCAAACACATCCTGCCACGGGGTTTTTTTTCAGCTGAAAGCTGATCCAGCTCGGAAGAGGTTCCCCCAGGTCCTGCGTTGGTCGGGTGGCGCTTTCGCAAACTCTACTAACCACCAATGTCAACCGCGGAGATTAAGAGACGAGATACAATTTCATCCTCCGCGCCTGACGGTTCCTGGTGACAGCGGCAAAACTTCGAGCCTCCTACCTCTGCACGGTGTTCAGTTTCAGTTAATTATCGCCGTACTATATTTAGCGAACGTTCGTCGCCCATCGTGCCTTTGTGATTGGGTCTTGGGATGTGTTCGATTCTGTGACATGAACGCTTCGTCGAACGACATCGGGGCGTGCATGGAGCACTGACTCACCCGTCAGTCTCGATACAATTCCAACAACATTCCACTGGGTAAATCTGCCGGCTCTGCAGTGTCTGCAGACACACGCTGGCTGTGCATGCCTTTTGCAATTATGAATCAAATGCCCCCGCACCGTCGACGGGAATTTCAGTCGTGAAAAAGTCTCACCGGCGCATGTACGCTAGACACAAAACGTGTACACACAACACAGAACCAAAACAAAAACATTCGGAATGTGCTTAAGCGTTCGGCTCTTGTGAGCCGATGGGTGGCGTGCATTCGGGGATGATGTGCTATTTGCATAAAAGCGATCTATCTTCACCACAACAAAGGAGCGGAGACGTCGTGCGAAGCGGCCGTTCCTCGGGGCATCTGTAAGCGATCTGCTGGCAAAGCACTGCGAGACAGCAGGTCTTGTGGCAGGGCCTTGCAGGGGCACGGGGTTTTGAGCAGATGCAGACGCAGAGCGAACACGCTAGTCGCCGCGCGCTGCCTTTGCACGCTTAACCCCAACAACTAGATAGGAGCGTAACGACGATGCTCCACTAAGAATGCTTCTGGTGTCCGAGTGCGGAGCGGTGCGTCTCGTCGTTTAATTGCTGTGTACTCGTTATGTGTTTAATTATTCCGTGCAATTGTGGTGGCTCCAGGGTCGCGCCTCAACGAATACCGGAAAAAAGCCTGAGAACGTTTGTGGATTTCAGCATTTCTTCTTCTGCAATGCTGGAGCGTACGTTAAGGTTTCAGTTTGTAGTTCTTTGCGTATGCGTTTGTTTGCTGCTTAAGCCTTCATTTGCAATTCCGTATGGAAAAGCAACCTCAAAACGTTGCGTTTTACAATCTACAATGTTTCTGTTTACAACCCTTACTCCCATTTCTTCCATTTCATCTTTTTGCTGCTGCGCGATCGATGCCTGACGAAAGTCTCATAACTCGAACAAGCTCGTATAGTTTTCAATTTGCGGCAAGTGTTTCAATAAAATTAGAAAATTATACGAGGGGTTATTCCATGGCCTCACTTTCGCTCCAGGGTCGCATTATTTGGATCCCGAAGATTGGCCCACAGCGCCGTTCCGCACCTTCCGCACAATCACACCTTCCGCTGCCGTAACGATTCCAACAAACCCGAGCCGCCACATCCACAAACTTCCCACGTGTCGGGTGCTGCGTTCGCCGATGTATGTTGCCACTGCCGCAGCGGCCAGCAGCGGCAAACCGGCGGTGTGTGCGGTCCGCACACGGACACCGAAGCCAGCAGCAGCAAAATGGTTGAAATTAATACGATTGTTGCACTCGTAAATTGATGTAAATCCATTAAACTTGTTAACGCCGCTCGATTAAGCGCTCGATCCGCCGACCGATGCTGTGATACGGCGGAACGCGTTCTTCACCCGGCGGAAAACTTCCTCTCCGGAGCTACCCGGCGTGAAGTGAAAGTGCGGCATACAGCCACACAGGCCATACACCGGCCATCTTTCGCATCTGCTGCACCGTGCGGGCGCGAGTAACTTCAGTCTTCAAAGCAGCGACAATTTCGCAGTTGCCAGGCAAAAGGACAGTTTTGGATTGTTGATAGCCAACCTCTCATCTTGCTTAGTGTTTTAAGCGCGGATAGGGGTTTTAGATACACCGTTTCACTCCATGAACATGGCTGATGGCCGCGTTGTGATTCGTTAATTAATTTCCGTAAGCTTCAAGTCCGTTGATAGAAAGTGGCCAATAAACATAAAAGCATCCGTGTCGGTCGGCTGGGGCCTATCAATTTGGATCTTACATAAAATGGCCGTTTTCTCAGCCTAGAGCCAGCCGGGCCGGGCTTGTATCGAGAATTAGATAATCAATTCTTTATCTGCGCCCGGCCAGGGCGTAAGTGAGGGCGTTTGCCGATTCGATCGTTTCGAAAGATCACTGACAGCGCTGCTACTTGTGTGTTTTTCTGTCCAGAGAAAATGAAACTTATTTGAGTTCTTGGCAGAGAGTTTTAGCTGCAATCTCTCAGCCGAAAAGTCAACTGAATCGCGTTCCGCACCAGGAACACAGTTCATCATCACTGATTAGGCGCAGACTCCATGTGGCGCTGGCCTGGACACTGCTCCCACAGATCCAACCGGAGGAATTAAGGAACGCACAACATTACGTGATCACAACATTCGCCTTGGCGTGACTCAACAGCGTCCCACGGGGGCCCTTGCTTTGCATAGCGCGGCCGGCGGAGACAGTGCGTCGGGTCTGTGTGCGAGCGTGTGTATTGATGCGGTTGATGACCTCATTTGAACCTGCTGGGGGACGGCGGTGCTGGTAATAAGTTGATTAGTGGCCGCCTCAATATCAACACACACACATGCGACCACTCGTCGTCGCAGTCGGCCGTCCACGATCTTCTAAGGATCGATCGGTGAGAGTCAGGTTGCTCTGGACCGGTTCGTGACAACATTGCCTCCGGGTGCGGACTTTTCTTTTCTCGGTTTCGTCGCGTGGAATACGCTGCGACTGCGGTATCGGTTGTGCGCGTGTGTACACGGGGTGGTAATTAGAAATTAATTAAAACCTCACACGGTGCGCATCGAAGGCAGGAACACCGAGACGGAATCACACACCAGTTGACGGCGAGGAACTGAGATCTGCTTCCATTAGGATCGTCCTGTTTTTTTTTGGTTCCCAAATGTTTGATCTTTCCACCACTACCGCTGTGATGTACTGAAGCAGTAGGCCTTATACAAAGGCGATCGGCAGCAACGATAGCGCAATTTGCGCGTAAAGATCAAGAACAGAATGGCCACTGCGCCAGGATCGTAAAAAGCATCTCATCCATTAGCGAGTGCGCTGTGCCAGCTCGGCAAAGTTTATGATCTCCCGAACAGAATAATTGACCACGGGCGCGCGCGCATGTTTATGAGGAAACCGTGGAAAACCTTGAAAATCTCGCGTAACACGTAAGCTCCCTTACTCCGCTTGCTTGTAGCACGGCTTCGTTGGGCAACCCTCGGCATTATTTACGATCAGCTGGCGGTTGCGTTATCCAAGAAATGGATGATGCTCTTGTCCAATTAATTAACTCTCGTGCGGGCGCGAACCTGCAGACTTCCGATGTGTGACCCAAATGTGGAGTTGCTCGCATTTCGGTACATTCTGCTGGCGATCGACACCCTCGCCCCTGCTCCGGTGTAGGTGTATCTTCCTAGCCGACTTGCGAGATTTCGTGATCTGATCTGAGCGCGCACGTACCGAGAACTTCGTTGCCGGGAAGAGGCGGGCACTGGATAAGTGGAGCAGGAGGCGGTAAACAAACACGCAAACGTGGCGGTATTGTGCAGCTCCACTCCAGCGCATCGATTAGCGGTCGATGGAGAACAGGCGCTCGAGAAAAGGTGCCTCTTCCCGGGGGCCTACTTTATGCTGCGGCTCGATCGTGTCCGTGCACCGCCAGCACACGGTTGGACCGATATCGGTCAGGTTTACGCTCGATCGAGTCCGCCTCGGCTGTGAACGTGTGTTCTCGAAGCGACCTGGATCTAGCGGGCCGGCAGACACGCTAAGCCGGCCAGTGCTGAACGAAACAGCTAGGCAGAAGGTAACGGTTGCTAAAAATGAAGAGCACCAACGTTAAGCGTCCAAACACATCCTGCCACGGGGTTTTTTTTCAGCTGAAAGCTGATCCAGCTCGGAAGAGGTTCCCCCAGGTCCTGCGTTGGTCGGGTGGCGCTTTCGCAAACTCTACTAACCACCAATGTCAACCGCGGAGATTAAGAGACGAGATACAATTTCATCCTCCGCGCCTGACGGTTCCTGGTGACAGCGGCAAAACTTCGAGCCTCCTACCTCTGCACGGTGTTCAGTTTCAGTTAATTATCGCCGTACTATATTTAGCGAACGTTCGTCGCCCATCGTGCCTTTGTGATTGGGTCTTGGGATGTGTTCGATTCTGTGACATGAACGCTTCGTCGAACGACATCGGGGCGTGCATGGAGCACTGACTCACCCGTCAGTCTCGATACAATTCCAACAACATTCCACTGGGTAAATCTGCCGGCTCTGCAGTGTCTGCAGACACACGCTGGCTGTGCATGCCTTTTGCAATTATGAATCAAATGCCCCCGCACCGTCGACGGGAATTTCAGTCGTGAAAAAGTCTCACCGGCGCATGTACGCTAGACACAAAACGTGTACACACAACACAGAACCAAAACAAAAACATTCGGAATGTGCTTAAGCGTTCGGCTCTTGTGAGCCGATGGGTGGCGTGCATTCGGGGATGATGTGCTATTTGCATAAAAGCGATCTATCTTCACCACAACAAAGGAGCGGAGACGTCGTGCGAAGCGGCCGTTCCTCGGGGCATCTGTAAGCGATCTGCTGGCAAAGCACTGCGAGACAGCAGGTCTTGTGGCAGGGCCTTGCAGGGGCACGGGGTTTTGAGCAGATGCAGACGCAGAGCGAACACGCTAGTCGCCGCGCGCTGCCTTTGCACGCTTAACCCCAACAACTAGATAGGAGCGTAACGACGATGCTCCACTAAGAATGCTTCTGGTGTCCGAGTGCGGAGCGGTGCGTCTCGTCGTTTAATTGCTGTGTACTCGTTATGTGTTTAATTATTCCGTGCAATTGTGGTGGCTCCAGGGTCGCGCCTCAACGAATACCGGAAAAAAGCCTGAGAACGTTTGTGGATTTCAGCATTTCTTCTTCTGCAATGCTGGAGCGTACGTTAAGGTTTCAGTTTGTAGTTCTTTGCGTATGCGTTTGTTTGCTGCTTAAGCCTTCATTTGCAATTCCGTATGGAAAAGCAACCTCAAAACGTTGCGTTTTACAATCTACAATGTTTCTGTTTACAACCCTTACTCCCATTTCTTCCATTTCATCTTTTTGCTGCTGCGCGATCGATGCCTGACGAAAGTCTCATAACTCGAACAAGCTCGTATAGTTTTCAATTTGCGGCAAGTGTTTCAATAAAATTAGAAAATTATACGAGGGGTTATTCCATGGCCTCACTTTCGCTCCAGGGTCGCATTATTTGGATCCCGAAGATTGGCCCACAGCGCCGTTCCGCACCTTCCGCACAATCACACCTTCCGCTGCCGTAACGATTCCAACAAACCCGAGCCGCCACATCCACAAACTTCCCACGTGTCGGGTGCTGCGTTCGCCGATGTATGTTGCCACTGCCGCAGCGGCCAGCAGCGGCAAACCGGCGGTGTGTGCGGTCCGCACACGGACACCGAAGCCAGCAGCAGCAAAATGGTTGAAATTAATACGATTGTTGCACTCGTAAATTGATGTAAATCCATTAAACTTGTTAACGCCGCTCGATTAAGCGCTCGATCCGCCGACCGATGCTGTGATACGGCGGAACGCGTTCTTCACCCGGCGGAAAACTTCCTCTCCGGAGCTACCCGGCGTGAAGTGAAAGTGCGGCACACAGCCACACAGGCCATACACCGGCCATCTTTCGCATCTGCTGCACCGTGCGGGCTCGAGTAATTTCAGTCTTCAAAGCAGCGACAATTTCGCAGTTGCCAGGCAAAAGGACAGTTTTGGATTGTTGATAGCCAACCTCTCATCTTGCTTAGTGTTTTAAGCGCGGATAGGGGTTTTAGATACACCGTTTCACTCCATGAACATGGCTGATGGCCGCGTTGTGATTCGTTAATTAATTTCCGTAAGCTTCAAGTCCGTTGATAGAAAGTGGCCAATAAACATAAAAGCATCCGTGTCGGTCGGTGGACGGTGCGATGGTGTTTCGAGCACTTAGGCTCCGATGACAGCTAAAATCAATTTAAAACGAATGTGTTGCTTTCATGGCGTGAAGGTGGTGGGTTTTTATTATTATTTTGCAATCTTTCTCTCTTCTATTGTGGCGGAAGTATTTACAGAGAAAAATGTTTACCGGTTGCCAATAACTCGAACCTTGATAGATGCTTCAAAATAGACGATAAAGCGTCAGTCTTTTCCAAGCGACGATAGGAAAATCGCGCAACTGTTTGTGTATGTGCGAAAAGCGATAGGTAACCGCTCAAATCGGAAGGCGATCTGACAAATCCGGATCGTTGAACGCCGCACGTCAAACAACCGAACTGAAATCTGCATAGTGCTGGTGCGTTCGTTCCGTTCTGTCTAGCTCTGTCAGGCGCCATTGTGCGACCTGTTTGCTAATACGCACCGATAATCTCATCGCACACATCACACAAACCCGGAACCCGCTCCCATCCCATCTGACAGCATGTCTGTGTACATACGCATGTGGGTTTTGTTGTTGTGTTGTTGTGGCGGCTGGTTGTTTGCACAACTATAAACTAGCCGGCCGGTAGTAGTAGGAGCAGCCAATTTCCTCACGCCTCACGCCGCGTCATTGTGCCGCCCGTACGTACAATACACAACCACAATCGTGACAAGTGAGCCACGAGCGAAACGTCACATCGATCCTCACCGCGGCTGTCAACCGTGGGGCCTTTAAGCGGTACATTGACCCCGGCTCCCGGGGGGCAATGCTGTGCCGGGCCGTTAAAATGACCGTCACGTTCGAGCGGAACTTTTGTGATGGTTTTCTTTTTCCTCCCCACGGTTCCTTCCAGCCCGCGGGAGAAATTTGGATCATTATGTTTGGTACCGCCGCGACGGCGCACGATCGGGAACGACGAGCGAGTTGCGATGTAATGATCATCCTCTCGTATGCAATTGAAAATAGGGAGACAAAAGTATTTTTAGCATCAGCCGGGAGTTGGCTCTGGGTATGAGTTAAAAAGGTTGATGGATGCTATTACACTCAATGCCGTATTGCCTTTTAATGTCCCTTCTATTCATCATCTTTGGAGCAATTTGGTTGAGATTATTAATGTGATTGATCGAGCCCAAATTGCGATCATTGTAATAAATCTCTTGAAAACTGTGACTGTGGATTTGTTTTGGGTACTCACGATCGAAACTAGAGTCGATCGTTTTGCCCCGAGATGTGCAATGCAGGCATAGGCAACATATAGGCACTGACTCTTTGAATTACGTTTAAAGTGCTCACCCTGCACCAAGAACCACGCTCGAAGACACACTGGAGAGTAATTAAACCACGGAAAGAATCACGCGTGGTTTTGTTTACAACACACAGACGACACACGGCGGAGAAGGGAAACTCGCAAAGCATCACCCTGCCGTTAAGGTGTTAACCCTGAGGGGGAACCGATTACCCACCACGGTGGTTTCGAACATGCAACCCACCACAACATAAACGCCACCAGCTCCAACTCACGTGCCGGCACATACGGCACTCTTCCCCTGCAGACGTTTAGTGTAGCGTTGTTCGATTTGCTGTACACTTTAGCCTCCCGGTCTTTCCACCAACTGCACCCTCGTGAGAACTGCGTCGGTTGCAGCGTCATTCGCTTCGTAACTTCATGGCGTCACCCGATGCCCACCGTCCTCAAGACCGTCAAGACCAGACAGCAGTTATATGGCGGGGGTTTTCTGCACGAAGGTTGAAGGCCATACCGACCGGATCTCTGGTCATCGGGGTTGCGTCTGAAGCCACTTTGAAGCTTTTAAAATGCATGTTTCTCCTTTTGGAGCTGCACAGAAAAAGCCCATTGGATTGCACTGCAAACTTCAATACGTGCACTACGAAGAGTATAACTTTATTCATTCAGAAGTGATCAAGGTTAGGATCGGTCTGCTTTTAGATTACAAAGCAAGCCATCACAATCTAGTCTAATAGGTAAGGGGTCAATATAAAATTTATAGCAAAACCAAACTCCTGGTCCTCCATCCATCGGTACCGTCACACGCGGCCGGACCATTCGCCTTTCACTTTCCTGGAAGTCGACTGGCAAATAATGGCAATAAAAAAGTAGCCCAACGAAGAAAAAAAAACGGGAGCGATTTGCTCGGATCAATCAAGAGCAGCGAAGCCGTAAATCACTTCTCGTTAATCCAACCGTGCTTTGACCGATGTCTGATCGATACCGGACTTCCGGAGATACTTCATTTGCTGCCGGCGGGGCAGCCGTTAAATCAACGCCGGAGGGAACACCCGAACCGCATTACGAAATTGTGTGCATTTGCAACAGCAACCTCCGCGACTCGGTGTGGAGATTTACATCCCCGCTTCGCTTAAAGGGACCCAACGTGTCCGAACATTGGGATTGGGACTTGTTGTCTGGGCCACGCTCCAGTTATGAGATCTCGCGCTTGCGCTTCGAACGGCGCTGTGTGTGTTACGTTATGGCCACTCCTCGCGGGGCAGCAGCCTGATTGGATTGACCGGTAATGGGTTCGCGCGGTTTGATTTAACACCGGCTGCCAAACCCTTTGCCAAACCTGTCAATAACAAATACCGATCGCCCGGCGCCGATTGTGGAGTGTACGCGCGTGACATGTCGAGCGGGCTTTTTTACATTTACAAGATCGCATAAATATCAATTCAACCGCAATTCTTCGCCAGTGCCGGGGATTGTCCAAACATTGATTTGTGATTCCATTTCCTCCGTTTTCTTTTGATCGTTTTAGGTGCGTCCGGCAGTCGAGCGTCGAGGCAGCAGACCAGCAGACGAAGGAACTATTTCGTTGATCACACCGCGGAACCCTCTGACCGGACAGCCCAGCGGTACGTAATTTCCTAGTCAAGTTTGACAGTTCGTCGGGATAAATCATCACAAAACAGTAGCGGTGGAACTTTATCTTCCGGAGTGGCCGCAGAAGCTGAGTCGGACTTTGTCCGGATTGAAACGTTTTGATGTGGCAGACCTTCAACTCACGCTGCCTGAACGAGCGACAGCGTCTGTAATCCAACGTCACTGGAGTCGGGGGTTTATGACGACGTTCGATTGTTGCGATTGTTAAAAGCGCCCCGATGGGAACAACGTGTTTACGACATTTTGCCGGTTTTGGCGCTTTCGGTATGCGTTGTGTGGGCAAATAGGCGGAAATGAGTTTTCATTAGCCGCGGGAAAATTATTCGCTCGTTGCGAAAGAACGGAGGTTTCGTTTTGAAACTAAAAAGCATCGATCGCGCAGCAGCAAAAAGATGAAATGGAAGAAATGGGAGTAAGGGTTGTAAACAGAAACATTGTAGATTGTAAAATGCAACGTTTTGAGGTTACTTTTCCATACGGAATTGCAAATGAAGGCTTAAGCAGCAAACAAACGGATACGCAAAGAACTACAAACTGAAACCTTAACGTACGCTCCAGCATTGCAGAAGAAGAAATCCACAAACGTTCTCAGGCTTTTTTTCCGGTATTCGTTGAGGCGCGACCCTGGAGCCACCACAATTGCACGGAATAATTAAACACATAACGAGTACACAGCGCTTTTATGTTTATTGGCCACTTTCTATCAACGGACTTGAAGCTTACGGAAATTAATTAACGAATCACAACGCGGCCATCGGCCATGTTCATGGAGTGAAACGGTGTATCTAAAACCCCTATCCGCGCTTAAAACACTAAGCAAGATGAGAGGTTGGCTATCAACAATCCAAAACTGTCCTTTTGCCTGGCAACTGCGAAATTGTCGCTGCTTTGAAGACTGAAATTACTCGAGCCCGCACGGTGCAGCAGATGCGAAAGATGGCCGGTGTATGGCCTGTGTGGCTGTGTGCCGCACTTTCACTTCACGCCGGGTAGCTCCGGAGAGGAAGTTTTCCGCCGGGTGAAGATCGCGTTCCGCCGTAACACAGCATCGGTCGGCGGATCGAGCGCTTAATCGAGCGGCGTTAACAAGTTTAATGGATTTACATCAATTTACGAGTGCAATGGGAGCGGGTTCCGGGTTTGTGTGATGTGTGCGATGAGATTATCGGTGCGTATTAGCAAACAGGTCGCACAATGGCGCCTGGGAGAGCTAGACAGAACGGAACGAACGCACCAGCACTATGCAGATTTCAGTACGGTTGTTTGACGTGCGGCGTTCAACGATCCGGATTTGTCAGATCGCCTTCCGATTTGAGCGGTTACCTATCGCTTTTCGCATTTGGGCTCGATCAATCACATTAATAATCTCAACCAAATTGCTCCAAAGATGATGAATAGAAGGGACATTAAAAGGCAATAAGGCATTGAGTGTAATAGCATCCATCAACCTTTTTAACTCCCGGCTGATGCTAAAAATACTTTTGTCTCCCTATTTTCAATTGCATACGAGAGGATGATCATTACATCGCAACTCGCTCGTCGTTCCCGATCGTGCGCCGTCGCGGCGGTACCAAACATAATGATCCAAATTTCTCCCGCGGGCTGGAAGGAACCGTGGGGAGGAAAAAGAAAACCATCACAAAAGTTCCGCTCGAACGTG
>KZ071359.1:119716-144781 GCA_002091845.1 Anopheles cracens | reverse complement strand
CGCCGCCTAAGGTTTTCCTTCGGTCGGCTAATGCTGTTGAACTTTTGCTGCCAGCTCCCCGGTGCTAGATACGATCGCGGGGTAGATAATGCCCGAGCTGCATTTCATTTGCCGCATGAAAGCATTCGCTAGCAAGAAAACTAGAGAAGAGCGTTCGCGTTTGCGTGCTTTGTTTTTCGCGATCTCCTATCGCTTCCGAATCTTGCAGCGCGATGAGCAAGTGAGCTTTTCTAACGATAAATCTTACAAACCCCCGAGATAAACGCTGGGTTCGTGTGTTCTATGGGCGTTTCGATCTAAATTGGACCAATTTGGGAAGGTACTGTTAGAAATCGCTTCGTTCCGCGGGAGAGTATAGACATAAATTACGGCAGAATCGGTGTTTGCTTCATGCAACAAGCTAGCAAACAGTTTGTTTGCAAGAACTTTCAGGTACATAGTAATACCTCCATCATATCAAGAGCGGATTAATCATTGTTTCAACCTTCCTTTAGGTGTTTAAATAACACCGAACGCTTCTCTGACTGAAAGAAAAACATTACACATCAAACAAAAGACACGCACAATTGTCACCCGCACCAGAGCCCCCGTGGGGGAGTGCCGGTTTTCACGTTTCTTTTCCATTTTATAGGCCTCATGGCACCGTGTCCCTGTCCCCCCTGGCGGAGCTTTGTAACCGTGGTTTATGGCGGGGTTTTGTGTTTTACTTCAAACCCCGTTGCTTGACCGTGAGCAGCCTGCCGACGAAGAGCCCGGCGTGTGTTTGTGTCTCGTTGTTACGGAACATGCGGTCGACTGCTTGGAAAACAATATAACTTGCGGTGGAGCGGCGTGTACCCGCCACCGGTGGAACGGGAAAGGAACCTGCTGCACTCCGACCCGAGATTGGTGCAGAGATTGGGTTGGGCGATGACGGCGATGATGATGGGTGCCGATTGTGGATGGGTGCATAAGTAAAAATGTAAATGCCAGTCTCTTCTGGGAACTTTCGACGTGCGTCCACAGGGAGTGGATGAAATTGGTATCAGACCGGCTCGGAATATGTGAAGAATTTAAACTAACCTCAGCAAAAACAAGTGGTAGGTTTGCCTTGAGCAGAATATGATTATCATTGTGTGAGGGTAGTGCGAAAACATTCATTTGCAAAGCAAGAAAGCTCAAGCTCAATATGTTGCATATTTCCTCCACAATCCTCCACAAAACAAGAACTCTGAGTAGCGTACTGTAGTACTGCTTCCTACTTTAATGACTCACCCGCTGGCCAATAAATTTGGCTTTCGTGTTTGCCCCTTCGCGCTAATCGTCCTTCCGTACGCGCGTATGTTAAGATGAAATTTCTCCCAGCGCGTCAGCTGAATAACGCATCAAGTGTTTAATGTATGCACACAGCTTGTGTGCGCACCACCGGAAGTAATGTCAATAGCTTCCTGTGGCCATTAACCACCTTCGTTGGTGAAAAGAACGCGAAACGAAAGGAAAAGAACGCGTGCTGCGCGTGTTGCGCTTGCGAAAGAATTCCAACGATCGGGATGATTTATTGGACCCACGATTTGTTGGCGCGATTTGCCACAATTAATTATTGTCAACCCAAGCGACACGGAGGACACAACGCACGGCGTGTCGGTGAATGAATTGGGTTCAGCCGCTTTAGGGGTTTCGCTCCGGCGCGGTTGGATCATCCGGACATGGACATCTTTATTGCGATCTTCATTAGGAAGCGGTAGCGTGGTGGCGTGCGATGGTGATATATTGTTCCGTTTTTCTACAGGATTCTGGGTTAAATTTGCTCTTCATGACATATGTACCCCCGTCCTGTCGGGGATTCGACGATTAAAGACTCAATCTATCCGGGCATGAGAAAGAACAACGGCGATCGATCGGGAAGTCGGGATAATCCTATATCCTCCTTTCCCGACCTGTTGTGGTTTTGTTTATTTGTAGCATTACAGCAATATTTCCGCATAATTTCCTTATAGATCTCCGGAAATCAGATCCGCTTGGTTTGATCAGCGTTCAGCATTGAATTGAAGACATAATTCTTCTTCTTCTGAAAGTGTCTAGACCACGTCCGGGCATTACCAAGGCGAACCCGACAGGACCGGATCACTGCGAAAACAACACGCAAAGTCTCTTGAAGATCCAGACACTTTGCTAGCCATGATTATTTGACTTGATATAATACAACCGAAGATACGACCCGGGACAAGGCGTTGCAATGTGTAGGAATGTGGAGGAATTGTCCAGTAAAACTATTGTTGTCTAGTTTGAACTATTGCAATTAATCAAAGCACTCGAAAAGGTACTGAATAGATAAATAATTGGAAGACTACAGGAGATCATACATAATCGAAAATTAGGATTCCTACCTTGTTTTTATCGTAAAAACGTTTCGTAGTTTAAGAAAGAAACAGCTGATTGCCTATCTGCTCACTCTTGGCCGGCCTATAAATTCACTCACACTTATCGCTCACCATGTATACCTAAATTGGAACAAAATACCAAAATTAAGCATGTAAATTGGACACTTTTCATACACAACCGTTTCACTTTGAGTAGGAAATTGAATGATTTTTCGCAAAAGTTTCACAACGCATTGTGTTGTGTTGTGTGTTGGGATTCCTGGCGCGCGCGTCTGGCATCCGCTTTCCCTTCGCGGTTTTTCTGCAACGGCAACTGAGGTGCCCTCCGCACACGGGGCGAATTCGTCAGATCGTCCGATTTTATGTGCCATTGTTTGACCACCACAGAGGTCGCCGGTCGGGTTTGAAGAAAGACCCGGTGGGTGGAATGACGATGATTAATGCCGTACGCTCGAGTTCTGTCGGACGCGCGATCCTCCCTCTCGTTCGCTCGTACATCCGGTGGGTTATGTTGGTGATGCTGCCTCCTTCTGGTCCTTGGAGAAGGAGCCACATGGGGGTGGTGCTAGATGGGTGCCCTGTTCCTTTGTCGCGTAGAGACTGGCGAACACAGCGTCGCGATCGTCCGGGGTCACAGGCAACGGCGCGTTCGATCGATCATGATTGTACGATCGACCCTTTCGACCGGCAACCAGACAACCCAGGGAAGATTCGACGGAACCGGTTCTGCCAATGTTTTGCTCCCGCATCGTACGCCCGCGGCCCTTTCCCTTGAAGGGGTACGAGATCGTGCCCAAATGGAAAACCTGTCCTCCTTTTTATCTCTCCCCACACACACACAAACACACACACTAGCACGCGAGGGCAGCTTTGAAACACACGGATGTGGCCCATGTAACGGGGTAAACACGTCGTTTTTCTTCGTGGCTTTTCGCTAAAAATTATGAGCATTAATGGACGTAAAAATAAACATGTTCTGGTCGCAGTAGCACGGTCGCGTTCGGTAGAATTATTTCAATCCAATTCCTGTTCTATGCACGCTCAGATTCCTGTTTTATAAATAAAAATCCTATGCAGATCAGCGTACGACCAGCTCACTCAAGATGTGTGTTTTCTTAGGTTGCTTAAGATCGCAATACGATACAGGTCACAACACGATCGTGCCTAACTAGCTCACAATTTCGCGTCATTCGGCCATCATGATTCGTGCAGAAAGTATCACATCCGTTTACAAGAGACTCCACACAATACACGACCACACTAAGCACAGCGCGACAAATCTTCAGAACACTTTCCCTTTTCTTTTGTGCTCACTGTTTCACTGCGGAGGTAAAGGTTCCAGCTGGAAGATCAGCATGATCACTCAGCAATGGCGCTTAGATCGCACGGCTTCGATCACTCCAGCTGCCGCTTGCAGCGATGTGGAGCACACCAACGTGAACCCACGAACGCCGAACGTGAACCACACCGTGAACGTTGCGCGAAATTTGCGAGCAGCAAAATTCAACCAAAAACACACCCCGAGATACGACTTTGCACGAAAACGAAAGAAATTTACTTCCACTGAGACGAGGGCAAGCGGAACGGACGCGAAGGAAGAATGTTGCTTAGCGATCGCTTTTGGCCGATATTTAAATTTTATCGATATATAATTTTTAGTATGAAGACGCTCACTTTACATCTTCTGCTCTAACTCACTCGCGTTTCAATACTCACTAAAGAATAACCATCGCACAAATTGCAATTTTATAAATTGGTCTGCGAGACGGAGCACTGTCGCGATCTTCGGTTCAGCCCTGCGAACAAAACTAACAACAAACAAACACAACAAACGATTTCTCCCTTCCGTCAAAACTAGGAATAATAAACTGTCAAAACTGTTGAAGAAAATCAAGTAGTTTCGGTTTATCTGGCCTCCACTATGAGTTTTTTTGCTGGTGCTTTTGGTATTCTCCGAACATTTATTGGTAGTTGTTAAAAGTGTTGAACCTATAAAGTCTATCTATTTTAAGCCTGTGGGTAAGGAACTATCTGCAAATGTGAAAGAACTAATAATTCACAATTCTTTTTGGCACGCACTGTACAAATGTCAAACTTGTTCTGTGGAATTGACAGCATGACAGCTCAGCGTTTGTTGTTGTGTCCAGAAGGGTTTGTTTACGTCCAGAGCTGAGTGTTGATAAACTTATATATTCTAGAATCCACAAATGTTAAAATCTAACTGGGTCGTAAGGGGACAAGTGTTTCGTAAATAGTGATTACCTATACCCTACAGAGCAGACGATTGCAAACTAAGAACTGTCGTCTGCCGCTTTCCAGCGCAGAGCTAAAAAACAGTTTATCAGCCCTCTTACAACCGTTGCGCGGCACGTTCACGTTCCGTTGCACTGCTTCACTGGGAGTTTTTGTTTGTTTGTTTCGCGGTTGCTTGCGCTCCACATCCACCGTTGACGCCATGGACGTGCTATCGAACGAAAAGTATCTTATAGCACGTGCGAAAGATTCCACCGACCCGTACAACGCGAAGGCGTGGATAATAGTGGCGAAAACGCTGTTCCCGAACGATTTCGGTGTGCAGGTCAGGCGGACAGTGGTAATTCGAGTGCCGGTAGCTCGTAATCATTGCTTTTTGTCTTCGTTTCCACTTCCAGTTCGAGGCGTACGAAATCGAGAAGAATGCAAACAATTTCGAGGAAGCTGCCAAGTGTCTGAGCTACATGTGAGTTTTCGTCTTATCTTGGCACAGCATGAACGCTTGTGGCGGGTACACGCCGCTCCACCGCAAGTTATATTGTTTTCCAAGCAGTCGACCGCATGTTCCGTAACAACGAGACACAAACACACGCCGGGCTCTTCGTCGGCAGGCTGCTCACGGTCAAGCAACGGGGTTTGAAGTAAAACACAAAACCCCGCCATAAACCACGGCTACAAAGCTCCGCCAGGGGGGACAGGGACACGGTGCCATGAGGCCTATAAAATGGAAAAGAAACGTGAAAACCGGCACTCCCCCACGGGGGCTCTGGTGCGGGTGACAATTGTGCGTGTCTTTTGTTTGATGTGTAATGTTTTTCTTTCAGTCAGAGAAGCGTTCGGTGTTATTTAAACACCTAAAGGAAGGTTGAAACAATGATTAATCCGCTCTTGATATGATGGAGGTATTACTATGTACCTGAAAGTTCTTGCAAACAAACTGTTTGCTAGCTTGTTGCATGAAGCAAACACCGATTCTGATCATTCGAACCCGGATAGCAACGGGGTGCAGAAGTTGTAGTTGGCACTGGACGGGGAGTTGTCTGCGGACAGCGAAGATCGGTGGATCCAGGGTAACAGCGAAGCGGAGGCTGAGTGGTCGTTGTTGGACGAGGAGTGGTTGGGCAGTACTTCATCTGGCAAACAAACACACAAAAAATGCCGGCAAATTGTACCGACGTGAATGGTGCCAGGATACGGAAACGATACGGCACGCTCGCAAAACGTTGTTTCCTTACCGGTGGGTAACCGAAATAAGAGCGAATTTTGTCGGTTGCTGTTATATTCTCTCCTCTTTCCATCGCTCCCGCACGTCCGGAACTTTGTTTCCCCGGGTTCAGCGGCCGACGGGGAGTGGACGGAGAAATAAATTACATTCTTCGCGTGGTTTCACCTTTCACGTTGGGTGGGTGTGCCACGACCGCACAAACCTTCCACCGTCCGTTCGGCTGGAGTGATTTGTTTCTGTACTATGCGTTGGTTTTTTTTTTTAGTTGCTGTTGAGCTCAACGCACTCGGGAAGACGTTCCGGTCGGTCCCTTTCACTGGTGGGTGGCTGTGGCAACGACGGTATCCGGTTAGCAACCGTCGTCCCAACTTTATTGCCTATCATCTTCCGTGCGCCTGAAAGTATGCCTACGCGTTGGCTCACGCAGATTTTTGACGTACGATTTGTTGTATTTCCGTAGTTCGCATTTGTGCTTTCCGGTCAAATGTACCATATTGGTTCTTCATGGTGTTCCTCATACCCTTTCGCACAGGTCGTGCACGAAATGTGTCGGAATGTAGGCATGCTAGACGCGTTATTGGATCTCGAATGTGGAGTCATGCACTTAACGCATTGAACGCGGTGGTCCTATCGGCCCACGGGACGACGACCGATATCTAGTTTCAAGAACTTATAGATCTGACAAATCAATACGATGCAAGCAAAGATGTAATTCTCACAACGAAATGAGAACAACTCTTCATTACCCGGCGGAAAATATTCATTCAACTTCTAAATTAAGCATAGTAATGAATTGAAAGGTGCATACTTTTAGGCGCAAATTTGATGGAGATAAACAGAGCAGACGAGATGCGCTGGAGAATGGTGTCCGCTTTTCTCGAAATACTCACCTCCCCACCTCGATCCGGGCCGATAATTGGACAGATTGGACTGATATGGTGGTGAAAAGTTCTGGGCACAACTGGCCACAGCCTGGGTCGGAGTACGGGAAATGCTCCTATTGTTCGGCGAGCATGTTTGCGCCAGCCGGCCCGGTGAGAAGTTGCCGTGAAGTGTATGCGTCTCGTTTTCCCGGTAAAATCAGACACATACGTACGCTCATCAGCGTGAAGTCAGAGCTCAATTAGGATGTCCGACGTCCGAATGTGGCGCACGGTCCGCCTCAACGGACGTGTCGTAAAGTTTGAAATTACCTCTGAGCCAACACCTGCTGCCGCCGGGAGTGGCCCGGATGGCCCGGATAGTTCGGGTAGGGCGAAAGTTTTACTTATATTGCGCAGGGCCCGGCCTGGTGTGTGTGCGTACTTCATCTGGCAAACAAACATGTTCGGGTAGGGCGAAAGTTTTACTTATATTGCGCAGGGCCCGGCCTGGTGTGTGTGCGTACTTCATCTGGCAAACAAACACACAAAAAATGCCGGCAAATTGTACCGACGTGAATGGTGCCAGGATACGGAAACGATACGGCACGCTCGCAAAACGTTGTTTCCTTACCGGTGGGTAACCGAAATAAGAGCGAATTTTGTCGGTTGCTGTTATATTCTCTCCTCTTTCCATCGCTCCCGCACGTCCGGAACTTTGTTTCCCCGGGTTCAGCGGCCGACGGGGAGTGGACGGAGAAATAAATTACATTCTTCGCGTGGTTTCACCTTTCACGTTGGGTGGGTGTGCCACGACCGCACAAACCTTCCACCGTCCGTTCGGCTGGAGTGATTTGTTTCTGTACTATGCGTTGCAGTTTTTTTTTAGTTGTTGTCGAGCTCAACGCACTCGGGAAGACGTTCCGGTCGGTCCCTTTCACTGGTGGGTGGCTGTGGCAACGACGGTATCCGGTTAGCAACCGTCGTCCCAACTTTATTGCCTATCATCTTCCGTGCGCCTGAAAGTATGCCTACGCGTTGGCTCACGCAGATTTTTGACGTACGATTTGTTGTATTTCCGTAGTTCGCATTTGTGCTTTCCGGTCAAATGTACCATATTGGTTCTTCATGGTGTTCCTCATACCCTTTCGCACAGGTCGTGCACGAAATGTGTCGGAATGTAGGCATGCTAGACGCGTTATTGGATCTCGAATGTGGAGTCATGCACTTAACGCATTGAACGCGGTGGTCCTATCGGCCCACGGGACGACGACCGATATCTAGTTTCAAGAACTTATAGATCTGACAAATCAATACGATGCAAGCAAAGATGTAATTCTCACAACGAAATGAGAACAACTCTTCATTACCCGGCGGAAAATATTCATTCAACTTCTAAATTAAGCATAGTAATGAATTGAAAGGTGCATACTTTTAGGCGCAAATTTGATGGTTCAGCCTAAAGGTATGCAAAAAAATATACAAACGCTTTCATATGTTTCAGTCTTGATAGACCTGGGTACAAATGTAAGGAAGGAAAGCTATAAAAAAAATCAGTTTCTTAGTTCGTTTTCCAATTCGCTGAAAAGGTAATAGCAGAACAGCCAATACACCGGCCGAAGAAAAGTATTTGTTGATGTTGGTACTCCGGCAACCAAAAGCAGCTTTCAAACGAGTCGATTTTTTACACTCTCTCTCTCTCTCTCTCTCTCCATCAATCAAAGTTCGCGCCAATTACTTCATATTAATTCCGGCCGCTGCCTAAAAGCGGCAAGTGCCGGGTGCGGGTCAAGCGTCGGTGAAAGGATTCCCCGTACCCGGGCGTCCTGGAGCGGGGTTGTTCAATAAATTACTTTTCACCTTTTCCTCGAACCAGCGGAAGGATTCGTTGTTTTCTTTCGCATCCGTTAAATATTGAAAGGCTAGCCCCATCGCCCAAATTTCGTCCGCTGCAGCGAGGCGAAAGTAAATAGAGCAGAAGTTTTCTTCCCGTCTGGATTCGTCCAGCTTTTTTGCTTTTTGTTTTCCCCCGCGAGTGCTGCTAGTGCAAAATAGATAAAGTTGAGCGCCCAGGTAATGGGCCGCACCCGCGTCCCTGAGTCGCGAATCTTCGGCGTGCAACAAACACCGTCCGTCGGCGAGTTTGGGCTTCCTCGCGTTGAAATAATCGACAAGTAATGGTCTCGCGTTGCAGGACGACCCGTAAGGAGGGCTGGGAGACGGTAAATTAAATTTCACTTAATTTCCGCTTCCTCCCGGGGCGCAGGGGTGCGCATTAGTGCGGACAAGCGAGAACAAGCGCCATTGTTCCGTCGTTGGACAATTTGTTGCATTACGGAATGCTGCAATGTAAGCGATTGTCGCCCCGCTCTGTTTGCGCTCGGGAAGGATCGAGTTGAACGGGAAGTACTTCCTTCCCGGTGCCGGTAAATGTTGGAGCGTTTGTTTTTCTAACGGCGCAGGAAAATCAGGTCAGAAAAGTGTTTGATTTGTTCAGCACATTTCATTGTTCGTCGCAGAGTTTCGAGTTGGGCAGAGTTGAAATAAGAAAGTTTATTTCGGCATGGTTAGCGACGATGCAGAAACATGCCTACCGGCAAGCTTTCCCAAGTGCGGGCGAGGAATGAGTTAAAAATTTGTTAAATAAGTGTCAAGGCTATGAATTGCATGCTTTTGGGCTGATAAACTATATTTGCGCCATATTAGTACGCATCTTTCATTTCCCCCAAGCTATATAAATGATTTATTAACGCTGCTTAATCAGATTTATAAACAATAAATATGTAATATATTTAATAAACCTATTAAACTCACACTGTTATTCTTTATAATCAATTAATAAATTATTTTAGCAATGTTTTTATGTACACATAAAAAAATCACACGGCTCTCGATTATCCGTGCTAAAGAATCAACATAACGCCTGAAGGTAGGCAATTCGAAAACGAAATCTCATAGCCTACTTAAAAATTGCGAATAATTTTCACACAAACCGGATCGGATTTGACTACAGTCATAATGTAACCGCTCACTTGTACGGTGGCACACGAATCCGTGCGTAAAATTATTTGCAAAATTAGGTTGTCCATTCCACTGCCATTAACACGACCTAAGCACTCGACGGACATTTAAGGGTGTCTTAAACTTCCGGCGGGTGGCTGTGGCGCCGCGTGAAGTCAACGTGCTAACGGTGCCCCGAGCGCAAAACCTAAAAGTCGAGGATGCCATTTAATTAGCACAATAGAACGCGAATAGTTCTAGCACGTTTCGTGGTACGGTGCCTCGATAACCCGGATGCAACCCCGTTCTCTCAGGGGTGCGAATGCAAACTTTCCATCGCAAACGCGGCCCGATTTTTGAACGTGGCTAGAACTCTCGTGGCTTTTTTATACCCAACGTGGAGCGAGGTTTAATTAAATTTGCACCCGCAAAAGCGCTCGTGTCGCATTGTGGCTACACCCGGCAGTGACCGTGGTGGTTGAGTTTGGAGTGAGTTTTTTTTCAACTTCACCCGTTCAGCTTATGAGAAATTAATTTCTGGTTAGCGTATCGCATACCGCAGCAAATTGTTTCTAACTCCCAAATGATCGAGAACAAATCACCGACGGGATCGTTGCGGTCGGGCGGTGGTTCGCTTTCCGGTGATAATAATCTCCGAATCTGCACAGGCTTCGGGGCTTCGCACAGCGTGTCTATCCCAACCCAGGCGTGCACCACTCTGCACCGAAATTCGTTTAGCATCTTCCCAGTTTTTTGTTGTTGTTGTTGTGCTGTTGTTGTGGTGTCTGTTTGTTCTCCTCCAGTCCTAGTGGACATGTTTGACTGAATTTGTCTTCAACCGAGCCAGCCGTTCGGTTGCTTCCATGCGTTGATTTACGATTACGGGACGGGATTTGCATACGACCGTCTTGGCAGGGTGTATTAAACTTCAAGTACTTCATGTAAGGCTGCTGCTGGCGCTGCTTGACAAGAGAATTAATGATCCGGCGGCAACGGTTCGCTCCGTTGTGGTGGCGTGTTTTCGGCGCTCGTTCGGAACCTTTCGGGACCGCCATTTGCCCGCATTATCATGCATGGCACGTGCGAGAAGTGGCTCAGCATGGGTAGGAAATTAGTCGATTTTTTGTTGCTGTACGGCGGTATGCTTTGAAGGTGCTGCTGAAGGAAGATGTTGGCATACGCCGAGAAGGTGAACAGTGGTAATGGAAAGGAAAAAATCCGGAAAAATTAAACAAAAATCTCAGTGAGATTCACATCACACGTTTGCAGATGTGTTTGATACGCTCATCGAGTAGATTTGGTTTTTGTTTAAGGCTGGACTTTTTTGTGTTTTTTTTTCAAGCTTTCAGTGCAAATTCAAAATTTCTTGAATATTTGTATTCACCGAAAAATAAAGTTTTTACAAATATCTTGCAAAATGCTAGTGAAATTTCTTACAATGAATATTATTGTTTTCTTCCAGCTTTATATTTAATCCAGCTGGGAGGCTTTACCAATACTGCACCAAACAAAGAGTTAATAATACGCTATCATAATGTTTGTCATGCGAATTGCATACTTTTTGGCTGAGGCATTAAATGCCAAGAAGTATGTTGTTTGAATTTGACCAACGCTGTATTAACGTTTTTAAGCTTTATTTGTCAGTAAATAAAACAATTAATCATAAGAATTCTGGATAATGTGAGAGCTATTGAGTGGCCGATTTTAAAAATAAAGAAACAATCTGTAAAATGGAATGCAACTCGCAAGATTTGCAGGTTATTGTGATCATGTTAGGGAATAAGATCATTCTTATCATACAGAGCCCGCTGGTAATGACACCGATCTTCACACGACTGCACAAGTACCAAAATCTCTTCTAGATTGTCTCACAGAGCAAACACTGATTACCCGGATATGGTGCTATACATCAATTTAGTGAGATTTTTTTTATTGGGAAGTTGATGAATCGAAATTGCTGGAACCAAAAATATATTTTCCAGTTGTTGTTGTTGTCGTGCTGTTGTTGTGGTGTCTGTTTGTTCTCCTCCAGTCCTAGTGGACATGTTTGACTGAATTTGTCTTCAACCGAGTCAGCCGTTCGGTTGCTTCCATGCGTTGATTTACGATTACGGGACGGGATTTGCATACGACCGTCTTGGCAGGGTGTATTAAACTTCAAGTACTTCATGTAAGGCTGCTGCTGGCGCTGCTTGACAAGAGAATTAATGATCCGGCGGCAACGGTTCGCTCCGTTGTGGTGGCGTGTTTTCGGCGCTCGTTCGGAACCTTTCGGGACCGCCATTTGCCCGCATTATCATGCATGGCACGTGCGAGAAGTGGCTCAGCATGGGTAGGGAATTAGTCGATTTTTTGTTGCTGTACGGCGGTATGCTTTGAAGGTGCTGCTGAAGGAAGATGTTGGCATACGCCGAGAAGGTGAACAGTGGTAATGGAAAGGAAAAAATCCGGAAAAATTAAACAAAAATCTCAGTGAGATTCACATCACACGTTTGCAGATGTGTTTGATACGCTCATCGAGTAGATTTGGTTTTTGTTTAAGGCTGGACTTTTTTGTGTTTTTTTTTCAAGCTTTCAGTGCAAATTCAAAATTTCTTGAATATTTGTATTCACCGAAAAATAAAGTTTTTACAAATATCTTGCAAAATGCTAGTGAAATTTCTTACAATGAATATTATTGTTTTCTTCCAGCTTTATATTTAATCCAGCTGGGAGGCTTTACCAATACTGCACCAAACAAAGAGTTAATAATACGCTATCATAATGTTTGTCATGCGAATTGCATACTTTTTGGCTGAGGCATTAAATGCCAAGAAGTATGTTGTTTGAATTTGACCAACGCTGTATTAACGTTTTTAAGCTTTATTTGTCAGTAAATAAAACAATTAATCATAAGAATTCTGGATAATGTGAGAGCTATTGAGACTATCATAATGTTTGTCATGCGAATTGCATACTTTTTGGCTGAGGCATTAAATGCCAAGAAGTATGTTGTTTGAATTTGACCAACGCTGTATTAACGTTTTTAAGCTTTATTTGTCAGTAAATAAAACAATTAATCATAAGAATTCTGGATAATGTGAGAGCTATTGAGTGGCCGATTTTAAAAATAAAGAAACAATCTGTAAAATGGAATGCAACTCGCAAGATTTGCAGGTTATTGTGATCATGTTAGGGAATAAGATCATTCTTATCATACAGAGCCAGCTGGTAATGGCACCGATCTTCACACGACTACACAAGGACCAAAATCTTATCTAGATTGTCAGCAAACACTGATTTCCCGGATATGATAAAACCATATCAATTTGATGAGAATTTTTTAAGAAAGCTGAGATGCTGATGGATCGAAATTGCTGGAACCAAAAATATATTTTGCAGTTACTGTACCGGTCGGAAGAGGGCGCCACTCGATGAAGTTTACCCTGGTGATATATTCTGTCCAAGTTTGCCATGGATTTGTGACTTGTTTTGCGTATTGGTTATGTGGAACCAATCTGTGGAACAAGATTGTTTTGCGGAATACTGGCGATTGGACGACTTACCAAGATCCCAACTGGGCCGAAGCCTCGCGATTCGACTACCCTTATCTAAAACCTCTCGACGTGCCCGCCTAATTCGATAATATACGTCCGGAAATTGAACTGCAATTTATATCTTGTTTACTCTTACATTTATACCCGCTACATTATCGTCTGGAAGTTCGTTTGAGTGGCTGCTGTAGACCTCGACACCCGAACCGGAAGCATTTGCAAACCGAGCGCCTGCGTTACCGTGCGTCGTCCTAGAAATCGCACCGTCGCATCGCAAACGCACCGTTTTGCCTGTTTGTCTGTATCGACAAATATTTGCGCTTGCAGGCGCAACATGTAAATTCGCCGCTTAGCGATGTCATTAAACACACCCGAGCAGATGTACGATCCCCAACCACCCAAACCTGCCCGCGATCGTAATCCGTTTCCATTTCAACCACGGCGGCGTGCCTGGGCTCGAACCCATGTTTTGGTCAGCTGCGAGCGGCACTGGAGCTGGGCCCCGGGGAGGTGATTTCATTCATCGCCTTCGTTCGGGTGGATTATGCTGATGAACACGTTATGTGTGTGCGCCCAGCCCATCGCCGTACCATTCCAGCGAGCGAACGTCCTGTGAAGTTTTGGGCCACTTTACGCGCGAAAATGCAAATTAGAGGATTTGCGCGCCGGCCACTGGCTGAGGACGGTGATGAGGCTGCTGCGACGAGTAGCAGGAATATAAAGCAGACAAGGCCAATGATGCGCGACCGGTCTTCGGCGGGGATCGTGAGCGATGTCGCGGCGTATTATTTGCGGATTTTTGCGTGCGGAAACCTGTACCGATGTGGCGCAAGCGGCAGCGGCGGGTCGCGTGAGTCAGCGTGCGTGCTTGGGAGGATATTTCTGGCAACATTTCAAGGCCGCACAGTGGCTTTGGGCTTGGGTGCGCGGAAATTCGATTGCAAAACGGTTGTTTACGCTGTGGGCTATAAATAAAAAAGGCGATAACAAAAAATAGCACGGCTGGGGCTTTGTAGAACTGGCGTGTTGTTTTTTATAAACCCATCGGCATAATTTGAATAATCTGCTGGGGTGAGGCGGCACGGCGTGAAGGAATTCTGATTATGATGAAGAAGAAATCATTATTACTAGACATTTATAATGACCAACTTCTTCCACCTCCTCTTCCAGCACGGCTATAAAATATTAATAGTTTTGTTAGTCGAGAGCCCATGTTTTCAAAGTCTCGCCACGTGAAACGTAAGCGCATCAGTTCAAACATAACTTGCTGCTCAGGTTTTCTCATGCCTGATCTGAATTACGATCGAAATATCTCTACCCTGCCCTGCAGCTCGATGTCATTAGACGGCTTACCACGGGCAGCAGAAGGGCGACTAATGGCGATGTCCAGTTGTGCGTCCCTTCTCTGCTCCCGCCGAAAACCCAATTTGTCAAATGTAAGCACCTTATTCACCCTTCAATCGCACCGTGTAATCTCGTTTATGCCCTGGAGATGACGGGCGAAGTAGATGATGATGATGATAGCGCTGGACGGATAAAAATCTGCTCGCCGCATCTTCGTCACCTTCTGCGATGAGGTCGTTGCGCTAGGCGTTAGAAAGTGATCCGCACAGGCAGACTTTGCATGCACATGAGGATGACGTGAAGTCAACGAGTACGACGGGCCTCAGTAGGTCAACGCTGAGCACAACACAACCGAGCACTGTTACACAATATTTTCAACCATCGGGCATCGGGTGGGAACCCGACGACGCGCGGCTCTGGATCGGGTTCAAGAGATGTAAATGAAGATTATCTTCGCCGATCAACGCGACGCGTCGTCTGCCTGTGGGGAAGCTTTTTTTTCTCTCTCCCTCTCTCAATGCCAGAGGGTCCGACGAACCGATTAGTTGTGCGGAGCTTGGGCGGAGAAGGTATCTTGCGTACGCAAAGCACGAACGACGCGGTGAACGGGGATGCAGATATGCAAGCTAGTAGGCCCTGCGAATGGGAAGCGCGCGATAGATTAACGCAGGGTAAGAGTAGTAGGCTGTGGAGTTCAATCCATCTCCAAAGTAGCCACCGGGTGACTCATTTGTGGTTTGACATTTATCTGCACCAAAAAATCTTGAAACGTCGGCGCGGTTTTTTCCCCATCCTGCAGCAACTGGCGAGTGTCGTTTGAGGCGTCGTTACCCTCAGCAATTGACCTACCCGTCTTTGGGAGGAGAGGTCCTGTGTAGGTTCTCATCAGAAGACACTTATTTTCGAGTGCACCAAAGAGGTCGCATCGAATCGGAAAAGTCAACTTCGCACACGGCACGTCACCGTGAAGGTGTTGGTCCCCGCCTAAACGTGGAACTCAAGCCGAGGTGAGTAAAGGTGTAGCAAACCGCGGATCGTGGCTTATGCGTCCATCAAAACGTAAACGCTGTGACGATGGGAGAGCAAGTGGAAGGCAAGCAAAATCTTCCGCCAATCTTCGTCACCAGCGGACAACGCGAGTGCGTCCGCTTCGAAACGGGTTCGAGCTCGAGCGGAAAGGTTAGATCTTGAGTGCTCGAGAGGGGGTTTTTGCATCCCCGGAACGTTTTCAATTGTTCCGTAGGTGGTGCACCGCATTGAGGACATACCACCGGCTCGGTAGGAAAAACTTTTGCCATCCATAACCACGGTGCGGTGGCTTCGTTGCGAAGCATTAATTGCTGTCCTGTCGTAATTGAGCGGTTCGGTTTTGGTTCTGGCGAGAGCGTATTGTGCTGTCGAACTTATGCATGGGTGACATTTAAATTTTAATTGATTACCATCGATTTTTTTTTAAATTTTCATATAGCAGCGTCGCTCGTGTGTGATTATTTTACATTTTATACTGTATGCGTACAACACGCGTTAAACTCTCAACTTTTAGAGCAACGTTTTTCATATAAACTGAAAGCCATTTCTCACCAGAAGTGATAGCTATTGTTTGTGATAAATCGTTTTCCATCTGGTGTCGTTTGAATCGTTGAAAACATCCTTTTTAATTTTTATACAGAATGCATTTTGAGTCAAGCTGCAATACGTTGAAATATGACCGTCATCCATAAAGTAAACATGTCACGTTTTATTATTTTGAAATTTGGTCGTGCCAAATATTGATCATTTTATTTAGGTTTGTCAAACTTTGAGATTTTCTATTTTGACTGAATGCGAAAAAAATAATAATGAAAAAAGCCGTTGATCAGGGTGTAAACATCATGTTTTTTAAATTTACTTTTTCATTGAAATTGCCGGTTCATTGTGTGTTTCATCTCGGCTCTTGGACGTTTATGAAATGTGATTCTTTATATATGAGAAATAATTAAAATTACAAGTTCTCAGTACAATACATCTTCTTAGAAGCACGGTAACAAATAAAAAAAATGAAAAAATGCCAACATCATATTTCGGATTTTAGATGCAATCGTCGGCGTAGAGCACTGTTCAAAATAAATCATTTGAAAACTTTGATTAGACATCTAGTTAAACTACAATTTATGAAAGAATGTTGAAGTTTACGGGATTGTGTAGCCTTCACTATCATAGCAACGAAATGGTAAAGAAACACACGTGTGCCATGTTGAGGCACACAACTCAAACGTCCATTGTTCGCAAGCTATCGCAAGTTTTTCTTTGTTTTCTTGTCCTTCTTTCCTCCGAACAGCACTCAAACAGTTAGCGCGCGCTGGTAGACGCTTGTGCCAACTTCTCCCGACGCACGCGAGGGCGTAAGGTCGTGAAGACGTTGATCGTATCCTACCTGAAGCCTGTCAAGACCCTCGTGAGCCTTGGCACGAGCGTGACATAAAATCAATAATCACGCTCGTTGTCGCCGTCATGTGTGTCCTTTTTCTATCACTTCCTCTAGCACGCTCTGCCGCAGCAGTGCTCTCCGGTTGGATCGGTGCGTCTCCATAAAACGCACCTCAAGTGTGATGAGCTGAGGCTCTGCCTGGCACGTTAAGGTTTCACCGGTCGTGCGAACGACCCGAGCGTTTGCCAATCGATCCCCAAACCGAACCGGTGCGGATGGCGATGATCTTCTTGCCCCCGGGGCGTGTAGTACGGCTGGGAACGTCCAACAACTGGTTCCTACCCACCTTCGTCCGGTGCGGTTCCAATCGACCGATACCTCAAGTGCTTACGAGTTGAAGTTTCGATTTTTTATTTCCACTCCGAACCAAACAGCAATTTCTGTGCAGCCCTGGGTTAACGCTTTTTTTTGTTGTCTCCCACTCTTTAGTTCATCGTTGTAAAACGATGTTTTTTGTGTGTGCATCTTCTCGGGATGGCACTTTTAAGGCGTTCTTTCTCCGCACCGGCATGATGAATGACCGGTTGTGCACGCGGAGATTTTCAAAGGTACGACCCAAGCAAGCTGACCTCCATCTGCTGGTTCGGGTTCGTTACGCAACCTTCCCGACTTCGCGACGCTTGTTGCGATCCGTTGAAGAAGCCATCAAATTCGTTTTTATTTTCACAGGAAATATTGATGCTTTTTGTTGACACCCACGATGATTGAAGGCATCCCTAGAGTGAGCGAGTCTCGCGTTGAGCTAATTAGCTACCGAAGGGGGAGTGATCGAAAATTGCTTTTGATTTGATGGCAGACAGACATCTCCCCGTCGTCACGCGGGTGTCACCGGGCAGCTTTTATTGCTCATTAAAAAGATCACGACTAGGGGCGACGGGATTTAACGCATTTTGAAGCGTTCTCTACCGGAGGGCTCGCTTTTCGCCTCCCAGATCTAGCCGGCGGTGATTAACTCCCAAACGTGATGGACATCCGGTACTTTGGCGAGCCGGTTTTTAACTGCCGGGCACTAAAGATCAAGGATGGGACTAGAACATGATCAACTTTTAAGTGGCGCAGGTTGCGCTGATTGATTTAAAAGTAAGCCTGAGCATCGCACAGCGTACTGTCCCCCAAAACTAGCGTGTGACGCGATTATCTCCACAGTGGGAATCTACACGTGGCGGACATTAGCACAGTATGTTTAATCGCATTAACAAACGAAAAACCCCTGGTCGAAATTTGAAAGTTGTCTCTGCACAATTGCACAATTATTAATTACTAATCCGAAACGAGCGGGGGGGTTAGCACAGCTGCTCACCTCGGCGCGTATGTAAACCTGCGCCAACAGGTGAACATTAGCCGGTCGGGTGCTCTTCAATACCGTCGTCGATAATGTCGGCAAGTTAACGATGCGATGGCATAACGCGTCGGATGGTAGCGACCTTGACTGCACTGGCCTCTCTCACCTTCGCGCGGTCGGCGCTTAATCTTATGCCTATTTTTTTTACCTCACCCATATGTTTTCGTATGCTCGGGAGGAGATTAGGCAGCAGAAAAAACTACGAGATTCATCGGTAAAAATAGTGTTGCCTCCATCGTTTTGATCGATGCGCGCCACCTTGCCGCTGGACACTATTTTTGGACAATAAATCATCGCCGCGTCGATGAACTTCAGGTCCGCCGGTACGCCGACTTCGCACGACACTTTCAACGCACGTTCGATGAACCTCGGCATTGCGCAAAGCCAATGTAGCCGGGCGTCCTAATGCAGTCGGCTCCCCACCTGGGATCAATCAATCAGGATTGATCTGTCTCGACGCACGGAGGACCTACATCGGAAAAGTGGCGACCCTCCCGGGGAAGACCTTTGCCGGCGCAGGTGAAAATATGGCTATCGTCGTGGATCGCGCGCGGCTAAATTTATCGTCCATTGTATCATCGCGCCGCACGGTTTTGGCCAACTGGCGGAGGCAGTGCGTGTGCGGCGCGACTTACTTTGATTGACTTATTGAGATGAGTATGGCGGCGGTCTGCCGTTTGGCCATCTCGGGCCAGCAGTGTCTGAAAGGTTACGCGACGCGCCGAACCGCTGTGCGATGCCGCACAGTAACGCATCATAATTACCGCTTTCGGTAATGGAGTCGATTTGTTTTTGCTCCTGCCAGGCAAATGTCGGTACGCCCGGCTCAAACGAATTGGCATGCGAAACGGAAAGTGAAGCATCGGTAAATGTCAATCGTTCGGGGTGGCTGTTTGTTGTGTGGCGCCCGGATCATCCCCGTTTTCGGTTTTCGGTACCGAGTCGGATCGATGTGTTGTAAAGCGGCAGCACGAGCAGTGGCACGTACGGCCAGAAGCCCACAACATCACACGCATCATCCGCTCGAACGGTGGCTCCGTGACGACTCGTACCATTGCCACAAATTGCCGTTCTCGATGGCGATGTCGATTGCAAATTTGAGAACGAGCCCGATCATGCGGCTCAACGGTGCGGACTCCTAACGAGAGTAGCTTACAAATTGAATCTCACTAATTGAATCAAAGTCAGGCGGAGGTGCATGCGCAAAAGTGGTCCTAAATCTTTGGGGGTAGCATTCCCCGCGATTACTTCATCCAGCTCGTGTAAATACGGCAAATGAGCATCGTCTTTTTTGTTGTGCGTACAATTAAAGTTTTTGTACGCCGTGTACCACACAAACACAAACACCGCCATAACATTGGTACCAACGGACGATTGTTGCGTAATGCGTCTTCCCGTGCAAGCAACGCTCAACATGAGGTAGGGCGTTTGCAGCAAAAAAAAAGCTTGAGGGAGTCGAGGCAACAAAAAAAGGATAATAAAACATTTGCTAAAAATTAGTTACGTGCAGCGAGTCCTGCCCGCTGTGCCAAGTGTGGCTGTTATGTTAATAAGACACGGCTTTTGACTAGATACGCCGTGTACACGCGCTGTACGGCGCACCTGCACGCTCGGTCGGCGAGGATTAAGGTGCGATTTGGTGAGTCGTCTCGGGATCCAGTGTATCGTTTGTTTGTGACGTAAAGAAAGGGTTGGTTTTAATACTACCATTTCTGCCGTGAAGTGTAGAGTAACTGTAAGCTTATAATTCGGTGCATGTGAGTTTGTAGGGTGGATATTCCGCTATTACTGTCTGAGGAACTAGCGCCCGCAACAAAAATAAGTAATGAATGAAAAACAAAGTAGGAAAACATTGCACGTACATGTACAAGAAAGTATCTAATATACGTTATCGATAGTGACTGGATGCATCTGCGTTTGTCAAATTTCCATGGAGGTATCCAAAAAACATACAAACCTTCTCATTAGTCTATTCAAATACTTTGTGCTTGAGCCTGCCAGATTTGGGATTATTCAGTGTTATTGGAGTCTCATACACCTGTCAAATTTCGAAATCTGCGGAAGTCTACCGGATTCTTTCAACTGTATCGTTGTACACGCTAGTATTTGTAGCAAGACTAGTGTGCTAAAATAGTACGTCTATGTTTTTAATGTGGAATACACAACTACACAGTGGTTGTTGAGAGTATTTAAAAAAAAAAAGATTCCCTCAAGTTTTTTGTTTAAAATTGTTTCATATAATTCACCTTGCACTCCAAGTCCAGAAGCCAGCTCATCCAGATCAAAAGAGTACGGCGCTAATATAATTCCAGCTCACTTTCACCGGCAATAGCGTTAAGGTCGGCCCGGGCTCGGACGTTACCCATGTAACCTAATCGCTCCAGAAAAAGGGATTACGCCCCATTTTTATTCCATTAGCCATTATCCGCGCCATCGTCCCGCGGAAAGTTGTGCCCCGTCTAATATGATTTGTACTCCCGCACACGGCCAAATTTTCCTCCCCGGACGCCCGACCCTAACGAGTCCGTGTAATTAATCAAATCGCATCGACCATTCGCAAGACGCCAACGGCAACGCAGCTGAGAGTTGCGCGCGCGGAGAGCAATCGAACCTCGACGAAGGACAACTTTGACCTTTTCCCATTCGGCCAAGAATAGCTGCGAACTGATTGATGAACCCGGCCGCTATCGGTCGGATTGGGTTAGGTGTCAAAAATATGTTGTTTTTTTATTAATAGCTGCTGGCAATCAGGAGACAGACGCGAAACAGACACCTTTATCAGTGGCTGTCACTAGTAGGTGTACGCTATCGCGCAGAGACACCGCGGTCATGCGTTTATCCGCGAGTGCATCGGCAATGTTGCAGCTTTGGACGCCGGGCTACTAACGAGCTGATGAATGTTCGATCATAGGCCGCGTTCGGCAGACTTGATTGATTGTAATTTACTTACAGTCGACTGCATTTGCATAAAGCCGGGCCTGACTGGCCGGAGTCGGGCGAAGGTCACCGAAGGTGGGCTGACGATCGGACGACGATCAGATGGAAGATGTTCGTATCCTTTGTGCGCGGAGATTGTGTCGTAATACGTGCCTGTGCGTACGTAAGTTACGCTCCTGCGTTGATTTGGACCGTTACGTACTGTATTTTACTACGGTGTGTAGACTATAGTACTGTGCAGAGTAGCGTTAGAAGCAGAGGAGTCGTGGGAGCACATTTGCATAACGCTAATTACAAGAATAATCCTATAAAGAAAGAGCTTTATTCTACACAGTGGAGCTCACTGTTACGTGCGACTTGAGGGTGTTTTTACAGTTATTATAAGTTATTCTGTTGTTGGTTTATGACTCACAACTCAGGTAGGTGTTCCAGACATACAACAAAGTCAATTGGAAACCTATCTAGCACAAAACAAAGGATTCTCTTCCAAAAAATCCATCAAGATCTTTGAGCAAGATGTTTCCCAAGCCCGGCGTCTGTGACATCATAAACATCAGCATATGATATAATACGGCAGGGCGTGCAACAACACTTCGCATATCTAATTTCGAAGGCAAATCGGTCGATCGTCCCTTTGCTGGAACATACATCAATCCGGCAACCTATTTCCCGCTCGCTAAGGGTGCGCTATGGGTCCGTGGTGAGTCGTATGAGCCGGAGTGTTCCTTTTTCGGTTTGTTTCGGTTGTTTGGAGACGAAAACTTTTGCTTTCGTCACACCGACGACCTGTTGCGGAACCGTGCTCATCACCGGGCCGCGTTAGATAACCCATAACAGTGATAACAACTTTGTTTTCCATCTCAAGGGCACCAAGGGCTTCGATTTGTGTTCGTTTTTTGTTCGGAACACCTTCCGGGGGTTTTCGTATCTGGGTTGATATTAGATAACTCGAGCCAACCGGCGCACGACCACGTCCACCTGTCCCTTGAGACGGTGCGAAGGTGCGCAGAGAGCGGGAATAAAGTTTGAGAAACATCCTCTCGAGCGTCGAATTATTCGTCCGAGATATTAATGGACCCGTGTGCATATGTGTGCGCGTTTGTGTGTAAAATATGCAAAACCATCGCCACGCACGTGGAAGACAGCATCCCCAACCTGTTGTGCGTAGGTCGCTTACCGGCTGGGGAGTGTGTTTTTTTTAGATTTTTGTTTTTGGGTGGAGTCCTCCCGTCCTCTGCTCCGCGGTGTGCGTGCACATTAGCATAAAAATGTGCGGCTCGTAAAACCATTTCAAGGTGAACAATCCGAACCGAACCGACCGACTGGCGATCCGCTGGCTCCGTCGCCGGCTCCGGTGCCATCCTCATCGAAGCCATCCTCCAATCTCGGGCTTCGGTGGGCCACGGTGCGGTTGGCATTGGACGGTGCGGTAGGGTCATGTCTCTAATTCGTCTACTGGTTTGCTGACGGTATGCGTATTCGTTGTTTTATTGGCGCTGCTGCTCCAGCGGCGACCCCCCGCCGGCAAAACTTTTTTAAACCCTTAGCCGTGAGGACAAGTTTGGGTTGTTGTTTCACTTTTGTTACCACCATTCGTGGAGGTATTTTTAGAGAATTTACAACCCGGCCTGGTCTGGCCCCCGTTGACCTTTCGGTGGTCCGGCTCGGGCCGGCTGACCCATCGCAATTTTATTGGAATGCTCCCGCGCCAAGGGCCGGTGCGGTGCGTAATCTTCGCAAGACAAATTGAGTTCGCTGGCGCTGGGAAAGTTTTTCGATTTTTACATGACTTTCTGTGTGAGCTTTGAGTTTGGAGCTTTGGAATGGGAAAGAACCTACTCGGCTCACTTCCCGGTTGTGAAGGAACAGCCATGAACTGAAGGTGGCAAAGAGTGATAGCACCCGATAGGAACAATGGTGTGTCTAGCTAGAGGGGCCGTCGATCGATTAGTGTCTTTCCAGTGGGTAGCTTTTTCACACGTTTTTTTTCTTGTTGGTAGCCTCGATTGTGACAAATTGCTCTGGTGGTTGTATAATCGCAGCATTAGTTATATCCTCATCGAGGCGGGTAAGGTGAATGTTTGGTGGTCATGTGACGAAACGTTGGTGAAGTTGTTATTCTACTGACGAATGAGCTATTTATAGTTTTTATTTCTTTTTTCAGTTTTATTATTATTATTATTATTATTTATCAAACTCGTCAGGTTGATGAATCAGGATCAGGATGAATGAAAAATAACTCTATTTTACAGATTTGAAAATTGTTGAATTTACAAGAGTTTTCTCCACAATGTCTAGAACAAAACTGACCTGATAGCTTGAAATCAACTCCAGTCGAATAAAAACCGTAAAGTTGTAACAAGATATCACTTTCAAATATATTGGAAGATTGTATTGAAATTGAATGGCTGAAAGCTTGTGTGAATAGTGCAATAATTTTGTTGGCTGTTTAAAAAGCCTCGACAGCAATATTCTTCTTATCATTTATCGGGTTGTCATTTAAAGAAGATAGATTTATCCGATAAATTTGAAGGAACAGCCATGAGCTGAAGGTGGCAAAGAGTGATAGCACCCGATAGGAACAATGGTGTATCTAGCTCGAGAGGCCGTCGATCGATTAGTGTCTTTCCAGTGGGTAGCTTTTTCACATGTTTTTTTTCTTGTTGGTAGCCTCGATTGTGACAAATTGCTCTGGTGGTTGTATAATCGCAGCATTAGTTATATCCTCATCGAGGCGGGTAAGGTGAATGTTTGGTGGTCATGTGACGAAACGTTGGTGAAGTTGTTATTCTACTGACGAATGAGCTATTTATAGTTTTTATTTCTTTTTTCAGTTTTATTATTATTATTATTATTATTTATCAAACTCGTCAGGTTGATGAATCAGGATCAGGATGAATGAAAAATAACTCTATTTTATAGATTTGAAAATTGTTGAATTTATAAGAGTTTTCTCCACAATGTCTAAAACAAAACTGACCTGATAGCTTGAAATCAGCTCCAGACGAATAAAAACCGTAAAGTTGTAACAAGATATCACTATCAAATATATTGGAAGATTGTATTGAAATTGAATGGCTGAAAGCTTGTGAGAATAGCGTAATAATTTTGTTAGCTGTTTAAAGAGCCATGACAGCAATATTCTTCTTATCATTTATCGGTTTGTCATTTAAAGAAGATAGATTTATCCGATAAATTAACGACTTTGGATGTTCCAAATGACTGGTTTGGTGTAGTTTGACTCCTGTTGCTTGAATCAATCTATGCTAATTATAAACCGATGATCGTGGTGGAAGTGTGAGCTTAAGTATCTTCTAATCGCGCCAATAAGCTTCACTTTACGAGACTGGGCTTACGATAAGATACAAACCACGGCTCATGCTACGCAAACACTTGCTTCAACTCCACATTAACCACCAAAATAAACGACCAAAGTTTACTTTACGGCAGCCGCCTTTGGGTAAACCAAAATATAAACACCTCCCCGGTGCAGATTCAAATGGTACCAGCACATTCCGCCAGCCCGTGGCATGAGGCACAGCCTGATCCGCCTAAGTGGTTGTTCCCGAATCTGCTGATCCATCTCGCTCGTCATCGCCCATCACTCGCGCAAGCCGCATTAAGGCCGCGAACGAGGTTGGGATTTAACGATGATGGAACACGACCGATCGCCATGAAAACAAAATCGCTCACCGTGGCTGAAAAATGACGACATTGGCAGGAATTTCCGCCGCCCGAGAAAGC
>KZ071359.1:104478-119032 GCA_002091845.1 Anopheles cracens | reverse complement strand
CGGTACACACACGTATCTCGCGCGCGCGACTTGCGGTGAATCGAAAAATAACAATCAATTACATTCACCCTGCCGGCCTAGGCTGCGGCTGAGAGAAGATGCTCCAACCGCACGGATGATGCAACCGCGCTTCGATCTTCTCCGGCTCGACCTGACTTTCGGTTGCGACGGTTGGGGGCATGCGTTTTTTTTGGCCGTTGTTGCTGCTTGTTGTATTTACATGCAATCGATTACTTTGGGGCTGGGCGAACGGTGGCGCTGGTACGTGAGTACATGGAGCGTTAATGCGAAGGAAGATGCGACTGCTCGCACAGCGGTTCCACGGTTGAACCGTCGGTTCGGTAATTCACCAATTATGGTGAAGGTGACAAACAGGTTGACGTGGAGGTCATTCCATGTAACAGCGGGCGGCGCGAGACAGAGGAAGGGATAGTGAAATATATTTATATATGTATTTATTTCTAAAGTCAACGCTTCACGTGCAGACTGGGACGTCTTTCGGTAATTGGTCTTTAAACTTCTGACCGGCGCTGGTGGAATGAGTTGAGCGAAGTAACAAGCGGACGGAGTGTGTGCGCGTGTGCTGTTAACAGCACAGACCACCGCTTGTTAATGATGGCGAAGATGAGGCTCCAAGTAATGAAAATGTCATCCAGAAGCGAAAGAGCTGTAATCGGATTAATTATTTTCGTTTTACTCATCTGATAAGTCAGAGCGATAATATCGGAATATTTACAACCGGCAGCAAAGCGGATGGCTGGACGGAGCGACTGAAACATGCTAAACAATTGAATCGATTGCTAGACCTATGTCTGTGGGGAGAAGTATCCCAAGGTCATCCGTCTTTCGTGGTAGAATTTCGTGATGAACATGGTAATAAAGTTACACCTAGATGATGAATTCCGTAGACTTGACAATGTTCTGACGTAATAACTCCCCGAAACTGATCTTAGATCCTACAACTAACTACAAAAGCGAACAGTATCGTTTCAAAAGATCAGGCTCTTGTCGGTTCTTTTCGTAGTAATACGGAATCCGAACATAGCTAGTAGTGTACACCTAAAAACCGGCTCTTCAAGCTTCAAGAAGTGAGCGACCCTTCCAACCGGTTTGAATAACGTTCAAGGGAGACGCAGACTTGATGAAACCTATTCAACCATTCGGGTAGGATAATTTGCCTAACAGATCGAGCCATTCGTGAGATCATCTTTTCGCCGAACGCACGCACCCCATGCCGCAAAGTGTATCGCGGCGACCATACACGGATGAAAATATGTGATGATTTGTTTGTGCAAACCTTCGTCTTGCCGTGCTAACACCGGGGTGTGTATATGATAGCCAGCAGTAAGGCAAATCCGGTTGTTTTTTTTGTCCAAGAACCAATACCACCGGACGCTGCAAAACACGCCCGTCACGTTCTGGACGTTAGCGGAAAGAAATTAGCGAAACACTGGCAAAAGGGTCCGGGCGACCTTTCAGCATGTTGTATTTCTCTGATCGCACCCCAAAATCGAACGTCTCGCTCGAATTTGCATATCGGAATATATTTACATAAGCGGCAGCGGTCGTCGCCGCGGCCGCCAACGCCACAGTAACCGGCCGAACCTGGATGCTGGTGCCGGAGAAAATTCTGAACCTTCGCTCGGGCGGAAAGGGAAATATTTTTCACACCCCGTACCACCGGCGGCGTGATGAATATCCGGGCCCCGAAAGCCCGGTTCAACATAAACGGCCGTCGTAATAATAGGTTGGAAAGGGTGCCATTTTGTGCGTCGGTAATGTCTATGCTAATGATGTCCACCGTGTGTCCGTTCGGAAGAAGGGGAAACACTTTTTCGACCAAATTGAAACCATTTTCCAACGGCACTCTTTTTCCTCCGTTTGCTTCCGTGCGTAATCCCTTTGAAAGCTTCGGTCGCTTAGTGTTTTTTTTGCGTGTATGTTGAATTGGTAAGATTTAATAGTCTTGCCGGTCGGGGCGGGACGCTCCACCCAAGCGTGAAGGTGGACGATAAAGTCTGTTTGGAAATTTCAATAAACTCACCTGAACAAGCAGCAGGATTCCGACCGCTCGGAATCCCAACATTTTGGGAACCGCTCCGACGCCGGACGACACAGACGGTACTGAGAATCACGAGAAGGCACGGGACCTGTCAGCCGCAGCGAGACACTCTGGAAACGGAGAAAGCAAAAACCATATTTTACTACCAGCGAACTGTGGATGGACTGCTTGGGATAAAGGGAATGACCTTTCTCGCTGGTGGGATGTCACTTTGCTACGATTTCAAGAAATTGGACAATTCGTCGAGCTCACGTGCGCTACCGGAGATGTTGCCTGTAACTCTCCGGGCCGACCGGCTAGGTTTCTCGCAACTCTCAATTACGCTATAAAGCCATGCGTACCCCGCCGGAAAGGTCATGTCCGGGTGTCGACTGGGGTGTTGGGCCATGCGAAGTAATATTATTTCTATGCTAACTCCATTTCAATGATGTATTTCCCGCAAACCTCCACAGCACCCGTTGGAGACGGCTGTCGCTGTTAGATGCGGTAGAAGAATGAAAAAACTGGTCGATCCACTGCCTGATCCACCGTTCATTAGCCGATCTCCGGACCGGACCACCGCGCACCGTGATGTACCACTGCAGCCCAGTGTCTATTAATTGTAGCCATTATTTGTTTGACATTTAGATCGCGTCGCTTGCAGCTACACCTCGATGGCAAGATTAAGTCTCCCGCACCCACTGGTGGACGTCATGGTGGACTGCCATGATCGCCACCACTGGTGAAGATGATCCGGCCGGTCCACGTCCAATCCAGCCTGTCCGTAGCGCACCGGCAGTACTGGAAGCGGCAACTCCGCGGCAAGCGAAACGACCGCCGTCGTGAGCTATGCATTTTGATCGGCGTTAAATCGGCGCCTTTTAATCGCGACCTTCTGGCCTTACCCGTTGCGCTGTAAGGTGGTGTTAGATTAATTTTCCGGTTTGGAGCGGCCTCATCCAATCTCGGCAACCCTTATCCACATTTTTCACCGGTGCATCGATGCATTTGCAAGAGGTCAACATTTTCAACCCACGGTGGTAATCGATTTTTGACTGATCGTTTACGTGTAGCGTGTTCGGGAGATTCATTTAAATTTGTTGGAGCTTTACCAGGTACATGCGATGCTAAATTGAGGGGTAAATATTTTGTAAAAATATTACTAAACAGGCAACATGTTGATCCAAGCAAGTAATTATCATCAATACAAGAGCCGAGTGGTGTACTTGCAAGACTTGATTAATTTCCCTCGAAAAGCAAGTTCCCAACGCAATTGCTTACTTGAGATAATTCCGCAAAACGCTCAAGCACTCATACATGTGATAGATCATCATCAAACTTCGTCCACAAGATAATGTTTATTACCGAAAGAGATTATTGCTACGTCTCTTCTCACCCCAATCCTCATCAATAATTCATCCGACATGGATACCATCCATCAGCGCCGTTGAAATCCGTTTTAAAAACGCCACAAATGTCCTCTGCCATATTTAGGCACATCGCAAGGTTTTATTTTTAGCGCGGTCGCGATATCATGTGTCATAAGTTGAACGGGCCAGAAGAGCAGACTCTCGGGAACCAATCGTCCCGAGCGTGCCTCCCGCTGCGAGTGTGGGGAAGTGTGGTTTTTTTTTCTACTTGCTCTTCTACTAAATTTTATTACACTTTGAAACTCTTTCCACCGGCACGTCCCGACGTGTCCTGACCGGTTGGTGAGGGCCCGGGAGAGCGCTGGGTCGTCTCTCCTAAGCAGGTGTATCCACTAAAACCAATGGTCCACAATTGCAATCACTCATGCGACCGTCTGGGCGGTATGGGAAAGTCCCAAAGGCAGCAGCGGGTAGCTTAATAACACATTGCGCGCACTACGCGCCCTAACAGACCGTCCGGTAAGACTCCGGATAGTCATAACTTTGGAACGTAGTCCGGAGCTGCCGGCCAAGTTCGTTCGCGTTCGTTCCTCGCAATCGAAGAAACACTAAACTGTGCCGTTGGCACAGTTTATTGGCGTCCTTTAATGTTTGATGACAGCACGGCTAATGATGGTCGATTCCGAAAATCCCCGTAGCAAACTTCTGCATCCCAAAAACAGCCAATCTTCCATCAGGACTTCCTTTATCGCACGCAGCCGAACACTGTGACCTACAAACGTAAACAAGTCAACGCGTGCTAATGGCCCATGGTGTGTTTGTGTGCCTCGACTATTTGCCTCACACGAATTTCCTTCCCGGAATCCTGACAGCAGCCATTCCCTCCCCAAGGGGGAATAAATTGCTGGCATGCCCGGCATCACTGGAGCTTTGTGCTGGCTGGTGAATCTTTTCTAATCCGCTCATCCAACACCAAAGGCTGGGTGGACAAGCGTGGACATATACGCTTTTCACCGACGACAATAGACACCGGCTGCGGGAAGTTTGGGTTGTCCTTCGTTCGATTGTCGAACGTCAGATTTTAAATGCGTACCGGCATGCGGCAGGCGCACGTTCGGGATGATCGGGAGGGGTCGTAAACATCATTCCATGCTAAATATTTTATTCGGCATCCAATGCGATTGGGATATGTTTGCCATGCGAAAGCATTCCGGTGGACTTGGCAGCTTATGAAACGTGCATTATTTACGCTTATCTTGCCCCATGGCGCTACCTTTTGCGAGATTGAATGCGCTGGTGCCTTTAGTCGCGAGAGCATCTCGGTCGAATTATAGCAAAACTCGTGGAGAGTCGAAGGAAATAGATTTGTTTTTTTAGCTGTTTTGAACGTGCTCAATAATATGGAGAATAATTTATTATGGGTTTCATTATTGTGATACCAGAATAATTGCTTCGTTATCACGTCAAATCTTATAAACAGCAAACTTGCTACTAAAATTTAATCTTTCGCGACCGTAACGCCATCTATTGGATTCCGATCTAAGCAGTTATTTGACAGGCGCCAATTTATTCTGGGCTAAATGATGCTTATGCTTTTGTATAAAATGTTGCTTTAGGTAAGAATTAGGAGCGCAACATTACTTTTTCCATTCATAATTTATTGGAGGTTTTATTGTTAAAAACCCTAATAATTGTTGATCGAATAGAGCAGCCTCTGGGGGATAATGGCTGGAAAGATGTCCCAAGTATGTCTTCGAATATTTTTTTATGTCGCTTTGTCGCGACATGGAACCTTGCGTTGTCATGCGAGTTTTGCCTGTTTATAGTGGGAAAGTTAAGCATAAAGTCACCCTTGCGAATTACGAGAACTAGGCTTATATCCCGCTATCGTTTGTTCGTGTATAACTTGTTGATGTAACCTAAATACACGCAAACTTTTGTTGTGATAACATTGACAGACATCAGAGCTTGTGACTTGGTCGTTCGTATCTATCGCATTTCAAAATCTCAACGAAAAAAAAAGCAAAGTACTACTTCAACTGTTTCCTGGCATTTAAACCCACTTACCATCACATAGTGCCTTAAAGCGTTGATTGCATCGAACAAGTACAGGATTAATTTGAACTGAATCCAAAAATGTAACCTTCAAACGGCTTAAACAATAAAAACCCGAACAACACAATCCATCGATCAAACAGTTGTCCATCGATCCATCGAACAACCGCCTTTAAACCACCAAGTTCTCGAAACGGGGGCTTCCGTGGGGTTTCCACGAAAGAAGTGCTCACACGCTCACATGGGCTGCGGTTTTCCCCTGCGCACACCACCCCGAAATGCGGTTCGTTTCTGACAGTTAACGAACGGATTATTCTCCTCACTGTCGCAGCATTCCTGAAGCGTCCACGTCCTCGTGAACGCCGGAGGTTCAGAGCAGAGTTCGGGGCGTACCGCAGGCCTGCCAAAAGCAGCCGGGGATGCAGCTGGCGAACTTCTCAGCTTTTGTGGTGTCACATTCGTTTTTCTCCCGTTTTTTTTTGTTGTTGTTGCTGGTACACTCTCTTTGCGGTACATGGTTGAGGTTGTACGCGAAAAGTTTATGTCACGTACCGGCACGCAGGAAAGGGACCCGATGTACTTGTGCTGATTTGATTCCTTTTTTTATTTTTGCGGCATAACTTTTCTCCACTTCTGATGTACTCTCCTTTCGGGGTGGCTCAAGTTTACAGTGTGTGTGTGTGTGTCACACATACATGCAGGAGACAAACTCTCGTCTCGAGGACAATTCCAGACACAACGTGCGAGCTAAATGGCACATTAATCATGGCATCCAACAATTACGTCATTTCCTCCGTAGCTTCCCGCTGGTACAGGGTTTGGTTTGGCGTTCGCCCGACTTACGTTACCTTTTACGACATGATTTTTCGGAGGCCGCGATTCGCGCGAGTCAAGTGCTAACCCACCCCGCTTCCCGGAACGAAATCCGGCGTAATAAACCAGGCAGGACGAAACGAAAGGATGGTGAAGCATTTTTCACGGGAAAATTTCACTCCACCGGCCGGGCCCCGCGGTGGGTGGATCTTCTGGCAGTTATTCAACGCTGCAACCCATTTCAAGTCGCTCGCATGGCTGGCTGAGGCAAAGTGATGGGTGTCCTTTTTCCCTCTCGACCGGTGTTTGCGGGAAATTCCTTCGCTCTCGAGCCGCGTTAGGTGAGATTGAGCGGAATTTATGGTGCGTATTAAAGCGAGCGGAAAACTGTCAGCACGGTTCGTTCTTTACGAGCCTGCGAAACTAGAGCCAACCGGGGAGGTAGCAGCAACTCCGCAAAAAAAATGTGGAACAAAATGGAACGCGATCATTCGGTGCTCGAAGTGGAACCGTGCCCGAGTGCGCCGCTTCCATTACGAGCGCGTTCCCCTGAGCGGCCGGAAAGCATCGCGCGGGGAGCATACACATCAACACCTTCGCGCCACCCAGTGCCAGTGGGTGCGCGCGGCCCGATCGTGCATAAGACGTTCAATTAATTATGTTTTTCGTGCCCGCCCGTGAGGTAATTTTGTCAGTCGCGAAGACATAAATAAGCGCCGGGATTCGTGCCTTTTGGTTGCGGCGCGACATCGTAGCACCTTCCGCCACGTCCGCTTCCTTTTGGCGCGGAAGTTGGATTTGTGGTTGGATGCTGGTCGGGTGTTTCTTGTTTTTCTTGTTCGCCATGTGACCTACGACAGGTGGTTTATTATTAGCCGGCAAGCAAACAGCACGTGCCGTTCCATTTGCGGAGGACATTTTTCGGGTACGATATATATATATGTATATTCGTGCGGGTAATCGTTTTCTTACTTATATGCTCGTGCTCCCCGGGGTTAAGGACTCCGTTCTCGGTAGCGATGACAAGTGAATACGCGAGCGTGCGTGCGTGCGTGCGTTCGGACTAATGACTTCTTGCGCGCGTATGGGTGTGAGGCGTGAGGTGTGAATTTAATCTTCTTACGCCTCATAAGCCGTCGCTTGTTTTGGAATTATGTACCTCGCGCTGGGACGACGAATCGCAAGGTGTGGAAGGATTCTACGGGATGGCGCCTCCAGGGCGCGGGGGAGTCACTTGTGGTGGCTGCGGTGCGTAGTTCATCACGGCGGGTACATAATTAATATATTCAAATGGCGATATTATTCAGCGGTTTATTTAAGCGCGGCATTTGAAATTGACTTTCGGCGCGTGACGAGAGCGAGAGAGAAAGAGAGATCGCGATGTGACGGGGTGGATAGGACACGTGCGTGGCGGCTGAGTAATTTATTTCCGGGCCATTTAAGGACGCGAAGAAGAGCATTTGATGTGCGCTGATAAGCCTTGACGGATGAGTTGGGCAAGTAATGAGCAATAATATCTATTGTGCGGGAAGTATGTGAGATGGGTGTATGCAATACCTAGGCATTGTTGTAATAAAAAACATATAAGAAGGGTCGTCGTATATATCAATGGACAAATGATCCTGGCGAGTGTTAACAAGTGAGCAGATTTTGAAAATCATTCCAAGTTCTGGCAGGTTGCAAAAATCGTATAAATCATCAAATATTGATTTAGTTGCATTCCCCGTCAACAGATGGCGCCATTAGATGAATTGATATTTGGTACAAAATATACAAAATATAAAAAAGCCATTGGAAAGATTACACTTATCAGCTCATATATGTATGTCTGTTCTGATCATCCCAATAGGTTAAGTCTTCTAATGTTAACTCATTTATTTGTTTATTTTTGAAATTCCACTTAGATTCAAATGGCATAATGCAGATTCATCAATAAAATCTTTTTGATTTTGACTTATATAGTCTTCAGAATGGGCTGAGACATATTGCCGAAGATATAGTGAAAACCATCTTGACTGGATCATTCGTTGCACGAAATTCTTGAAGCTAATGCTTTATGGTAGTTACAGCTGAAGATTCTGTCATCCTCCCGTCACTAGCTTTCCCACTTGTGTAAAGCATCCGGATGACATTACAACCCTGAATCTAGATGTTTTCGTCAATCATTTCCATCGCACCCATGTTCATCTTTAAATCAAAATGAAGCGCAACATTGACAACCGATGATTTCGGTGCATAATTCCGCGCGAATAAAAGTCTCCCGCGCGGCCACTTCGGTAATCGATCGCCCCTGAAAGCTTCACGTGGTCGTGTGTGTGTGTGTGTGCGTGTGTGCTTCATCGATTGATGGCAAGTAGGATGATTGATTGTGAGTGTAAATTATGGCACACTACCCGTACTGCTCCCTTTCCGTCCCTGCAGACAGAATCTGAACCGAAAGCCGGCTTAAGATGATTGACGTACGGCAGCCGTCTGGCTACGAGCGGTTCTGGGCCGTATCGGCAGGGTTTGGTGGATGCGCTGCCCATGTTTGCTCTCGCCCGTCGGGTGTTATGTTTGCACGCTTCCTCGTCCCACCGGTGGGCCGAAGTTTATGTCGTTTGCATCACCGTCTGCCCGGGAAGGAATAGGAACGGTTTCGGTTCGCTCCGACACGAGCCACCCTAGCGTTGGCCGGTTGGTTCATTTAATAGCTGTTTCACTTGAATTGCCCCTCGATGATAGTCGATAGCAGCCGCGACTAAACGGCAATTACCCTGCCGGCTGGACCGGCCGCGGCAGGGAAAAGGTGCTGAATTCAATCTCAGGGGCCGCCTAACGGTGGGAATGCCGTGCCGTTTCGCGCCACACACAACATGCATACGGGGAGGGACAAACAGACTACCGAAAACCGCCATTCCCTCCGATGGGCACATCCGACGCCGGCAACAGTGTATGTGTGTTGACCGTGCTGTCAGGTTTATGTCGTCGATTGGCGTTTTGTTGTGTGCCATGTTTTATGCTTCTGGCTTCAATCGCCGCTCAGTCTGTTGGCGTTACATAAATGGCACGGGGAAGCTCGAGCTCGCAATTATTGTTAAACGATTCTGATGTGGTGCTTCTGCCCGATTGCCTCGATTAGCTTGACGTTGATGGATGCAGTGCGATGTCACGAAGCGTTTGGTGACACCGGTGAAAGTGTTGTGTGTGAGTGTGTTTTTTTTGTTATTTTGTGGATCTTGGTGTTAAATTTCGATAGCTAAACTTGATTACAATTATCGATGAAGTACATATGCGAATCGCATCGCAGACAAAAGAATTAATCATCGATTAATCGTTCCACCAATATATTATTCTTTATACATTTTTTTTGCAAGAGAGATAAAAATATAAAAAGTTGAAAACATTTTCAATTTTTTCAAGAATAAAAAATACAGGAAAAATACTGTAAGATAACTTGCAGAAATCGAGAAATCTTATCTTTTTTTTAGTTGTAATATCCGCCAATAGATGGCGCTGTTTGACCTTCGATGGTTTGTGAAAAAATGGATTATGGAAAAAAATTCACACAAAACCGATTTGGTGACTTTTCATCAGTATTTAGTTCAATAAATTTTGTGTGAAATGAGAGCAAATGCAAATCTCCTAGCGCAACAATTCAGGACACGTCACAGGATGGGTAATCTTAAATAGAAAATATTGTCTAAATTCCCATAATCTGAGAATTTTATTTAAATAAAATTATTCTCCAGTTTGCTAAACTGGCGAATGATTATATATTTAGTTTTCAGAATGAGATTTATGCCATTAATCGCCTATCTGTCTATAATATAGTAGTTTTAGTGGTGTGTTTTGCGTATAGCCGCGAAGAGATGAAAGTCGCCACTATTTGAAGTTGGCTAGGTTGACGAGTGGGGATTTAAACCAATTCAGGAAACAGATTGTTTTTCGTCAAACTGACGAACGAGGCAAAACTATGTTAGAAAGTACGCAAAAACACAGTCAAGAACGAAGATATGCGCGCACACATTACGTGCGTCCAGTAGTGGCAGCTTCATTACCGTCCCGAAATCGATCTTAATCAAACAGCTCCACTGCCACGGCAGTGCAGTAGTTCGGTTTACTGCTACCGAAAAGAAGCCCGAAATCACTCAAAACCAGCAAGTACCTTCAATCAAAGCACCAGCCCTCGAAAGATGAAGATCCTGCCGAAAGCACGGTCCTTCCAGGGCCGGAACAGCTCGTACGTGATGTAATTTGGCCACGCCAGCCCGAGCTCGAGCCCCCGAGGTCAGTTCTTCGCCGGCCGTCCCGGTATTGGATCATCGCTTGCGCATTCTGCGACATGCCGGTCCAAATCAAATCATCCCCGGGCTGCAGCTGTGCCGCTGGGAGTTGTCAAACGCGATACACGAGACGAGTCGGAGAGAACAAAACAACAACAAAAAAAACCGCATCCGTGCTCGCACGGCGGAAAAATAAAACAAAGCAATCCACATCATTAAGGATGCTTAAGCACCTCGAAAGCGCCCCGCTCGACGATAAGTACCTCCAGGGCGGTGGCGGCGGTTAAATGCCCGACGGTGGATCGTTGCGAAGGAGAGCGTTTGGGCCGGTGGAGTGTTAATGAAATTGTAGCTGCAAATGGCACTGTGGCCGGGCTTTTTTATTTCGCCTCCCCTGTGGGCGAATCTCTCGGGAAGCTCGTGAAGGCACGTCCACCGAGAGCAGATCGGTACTGCACCGTTTACGGGATCGTTTCGTTGAATTTAAAAATTCGTTAAGCTTACGGTTTGGATCAACATGATTAGTTGGACAGAGGATCTTACAGAATGCCCGCTTTTTTATCTTCCCACCGAGAAACATCGCTTCTCGCGACACCTCTACCGGGATCATCTTGTAGAACAACGAGTTGGATTTGGAATGATTCCTGGCATGTTTTTTTGTTGTGTCTTCAATTTAATACCCCCTCCCAACAGACGCAATCAGTCCGATAAGCTGACGAATGACGAAAGCGACTACTTTCGCCGTCCATTCCGGTACGGTGAATCCTTTCGCCGCGTGCACATTCGACAAAATCGGAATGTCGTTCGATTTGGTTCGCCTTTGTTGTGCGATTTCTCATCTCCATTTCAATGCGAGTTACCGAGAGCTTTTCTGCTTACGGGAAAAGATTAGTTTCACGACCGCGACGCGGATGAGGTTGTCTCGGTTGCCGGCGGGAAATTTCCCGGAATAAGCCCCACGCTTTGTGCGTGGCGGGCGACGCGATTCAGTGCGTTTTTTGGTTCCTTATTTTAGCGAATTGACTTTGGAGCGGGTGGTTTACTGTTTCCGAATCCGATTGAAATATGCTCCCCCCCTCCTGAAGGGAGCGGCCGGGTAGAGCTGACTCTGATGGAGAAAAATGGATATTTTTGTTTCCACTTCGATGGCGAGTGTTGCTGCGTTGGAGAGTGACGCGACACGACAAAAGGATTCGTACGGAAACGTACGAATCGTTCGAGCAACATTAGTTAACGTTCGGTGCAACTGATGGATGCAATCATTCTTGCCCAAGATTGGTTTTGTTCCGCAAAAGTGTCATTGGAGCAATCGTCTGTTTGTTGGAAGCCCAGAAGTACTGGGTTTTCTTTGAAAATTAATCAAAATTAAACAAGTGTTTACCTTTACGCACTGCTGTTCCGCCCAAAGGCTGTTTCTCCTCCAAATTCACCAACAAACAGTTCCTTCACACTCACGGATCACCTTCACATTGAGTGAATATTGTCACTGCTCATCTATTTGGCACACAAAATTTCACACTAGCACCACAGTTCCATCACCGTCGCACAAATTTAACACCTCTGCGCATCTGTCTTCCGCTATTCGTGACGGAGTAGTCCTTGGTGAATCCTTCCCCCTCGGTAGTGTCCCTGGGAGGACGGCACACCGCAACGCGTTAGCACACTGGATCCCGTGATCCGCACGATCAGCTACGATTGGTACCGACCGACTAAACATGCGCGTCCGCCCGGACAACAGCTTAAATAGTTGCCCCTCGTCCGCGCGATTACACATGCCGCCGACAGTGGGCAGTGGGAGGAGGCTGGGGTGGGAGGCGCCTGAAGATGATAGTCACTGTCATATCGAGCCGCCGTAGCGAGTAGCCACCCTGCGACATTCAGCCCGTGCGCCTGTGGTGGGAGCGAGCGAATGGGAAATAAAGCTCTCGCTGGAAGGGATGCCTGATGCTCATCTGCTGGGCATCTTCATGATCGTCGCGCGATCGCGCTTCACACGTGGACGCGATCACTCTCACTGGTCCGGTAGGTGAGTGAACGATCGCTGGCCGCCTGTGCTCGGCTCTCGTGGTTTCACTTTCGTTGGAATCACACCCGCTCGCGAAAGCTCTGCACGAGGATAGTGAAAAGCTTCCCTCGTATAGATTAGAGATATTTAAAAACATTTTTAATGAAGTTCGTTATTTTTTTTATTTCGTAAAACAATCTCAAGAAGCTACAAAATATCCTTTTCAAATCTTAACACTTACGGTCAAATGGACCGAATACTCCTTTGGTGCAAATCGTTGTGTCAATTGACACCTAGAAGGCTATTTTTGGAAATTGTTGACCGATTGGGCTGAAATTTTCACCCAATTTTTTCAGTTGTGCGCAAACTATTCTAGTTTTATAATCCGTCTAGTTTGTGACCCTTCCTCCTCCCGTTTGCTTCCCAGCCCCCCTCAAGTAAAAATCCGCCGACGTCAAAATAAAAAAAAAAGGAGTAACAAATTGTACCTCAGAAATTTACGGATTTTAAAATTTTTGAAAATCCTTTAAAAAAAACAAAAATATAAGGCTTTAGGTGAAAACCGTTTATCGATATCTCTAACCGTTTTCGAGCTATCGAAGCACAAAGTTGCAAAAGTGTCAATTGACACCAGATTTGTCCGTTACATTTTTACATACTTCTTGTGTGCCAGTCTAAGCCGTTACGAGTCTCGTATTTTTGCATATAAATGACATATTCGGTAAAACTACACATTTGATCCCAAATATTGGACTAATATATAGTCAAAATCAAATATCGCAACTATTTAAATAGCACAGAGTGAAGAGAGGGGGGGGGGGTTTAAAGAACACTAAATAAGTTGTGCAAATATCAATTCTCCACAGAATAAAAAATACTCAATTGATTTTGATAAAATTTAAATTTCATCTTGAAAATTTGTAAGTTTGCATAACGCCTTCAACGAATTAGCTTAAGTCGTAAAGCTTTTATCGAGAAAGACGTTGTAATTATAAAGTTTGTGTTTGTCTGGCTTCCTTTTGACATTTCCTATGCGATGAGTAATGGAAAGCTCGTTTCAACATGTCGTGACGTGTGCATTGTGAGAAACATTGAAAAGTATGGGAAACGAGCTTTCATCATTCCATTTGGTGGCCCATAGTGCGCTACCTTCGGGTCACTCACAACCACGTGCTCAGCAGCTTCGGCGTTTTGGCGCGCTGCCGTTCGGGTCACTCAGACTGGTTACTCCACCTTGCGAGTGGCACGTTTCATGGAGCACGCTCGCCGCCTGCACTATGGGGCGACCTGAAAAAAAAACCACGGTCATCAATCTTTTTTTGATAGATTGAACATAAAACATGCTAGTGAATCCTAGTTGCAATGTTTATAAAATCATCAAAATAAACATTGAAGTGCCCAAGTTTCTGAAGTGCCGCTTCTTCAGCCAGTTTGCTGGCTTTTGGAGAGAGCTTCCTGCAAATGGTACCTCTTCGATATTGTTTCACCCGACCGGGAACTTCATTTCCCAAGTGTACCGAATATTTCATCCCATGCTTGCTCGACCAACTAGTGTGCTCCATTTTCGTCGTTTTTCTTACACCCGACTGGATGGAACAACGTTCTAAGCTGCACGGTTGGCTTGTGGTGCGCTGGTACGCGGCCACGGATTGATGCATCGTGCGACAGCGCTCCTGCCAGTTGCACTGCGCCGGGAAAGCATCAGCATCTCGGTGCAAACTCGCTGCTCCACTTCAAACAGCCGTGTGCCGAATCTTGGAAAACCAGTGTTTTTCCACGTACCGTCTTTGCGTGTGAACGTTGCTCCCTCCGCTTGTTTTGCTTCTTCTTCCTGACTTCCCCCGTCCAAGTCCACCACGCCAAGTGCGCCGGAGATGGCACAATGTAGTGAAACATGTGTCATCCGTTGTTTCTTTTCAATGCGCTCGTCTAGTGCAATGACGGGCCCACCATGGGACGTGGTGAAGCTGTTAGCGATAACGTGGCTCCTTCCAGGCGTCCCTGG
>KZ071359.1:16070-28766 GCA_002091845.1 Anopheles cracens | reverse complement strand
CGACTGCAACACTTCGTGCGTACAAGCAGTAATTAAGTTGTTCCTAGAAAGGTTTACAAACCAAACGATAAACTAATGTGATGGCCCTGACAGTCTGTCAATATAGGAATGTTTTTCGGACCCTTTTCAAACTAAAAGTTTAGCATGGATTGTATTCAATTTGAATTGATTTGAATTCTTCAATTGAAGATAATTATCAAAATTTCAAGTTTCATGATTCTAACCACAAAAAACATATTAAATTGGGAAGCAAATCTCCGCAAAACTTAAAGATGCAGTATTTTTTCAAACATTATTGAACGATCCCCAGAGTGACATGAATTCGATTCATTCAATCTTGAACTCGTTCTACCCAAGTGGTTATTAAGTGCCGTTCGAAGATCGACCTCGAACAAGTCGATATAACTGCGTCATAGTAAGTATTCATCCTGACACTTAAAACACTTCAAACGTACCTGGAAATGACGTTTCATGAATGGATAGAACGAATTCAAGATTGGGTGGAACGATTTCACATAACTCTGGAAATTGTTCAATAATTTATGAAAAATGTAGTATAACCGTGCAAATAGACGTAACGCGAAATTTCTCGCTGAGAAATTTCTCGCTGAGAAATTTCTCACTGTAAAGTGCATACATAAAAAACGGACCTTTTTTGACAGCCGTTTTTTATGTATGCACTTTACAACGAGAAATTTCGCGCTACGTCTATTTGCACGGTAACGTTCACTGCAGCCAGGACACAAACCGTAACGTCTTAACAAAAGTATTGTCTTGGCTACACTTTCAAATCTACCGATCGGTAAGATAAAATAAGCAATCATCAATTGGTAACATGCTTATCAGGAAGTTCTTAAGATCTTATCATTCGTTTTTCCATATGCTTATCATGGATGAGTAGCTTTCAAGTGCTTTGGAAACATCTATTTGAGATAGTAAAATACCAAGTATGATCCTGTGGTACGAAGAAACGACATTAGATACCAGCTAGGCTCTTGATGAACCAACAATCCTGCAGGTTGTTCCAGCTTGATCATTCAACAATCCAGCGCGGTTCAATACTTGTATCAACCTACAATCCTCTTTCATCACGTACGAATGTTTAGCCTCCACAATGTCACAAGGGAATGTCGTTCGCATACTTCAGCATGAACACATTCCTTGATTCCAACATACCTTCCGATACAGCGTGCATTTCTCATAACGATGTAGTCATCCCACGCCATCTGCCGGAAGCGGGAAAGGCAACTCAACAGGTTCATTTGTATCATCACATGACACGCTCAACACGTTTCTATTACCATCGCCCAAAGGACGGACGAAAATGGGAGACACTACACCGACAAAGAGTGAAAGCGCCCGCTCCTCTCGCACCCGTTGCGAGCGTGAACGCCTGGCAATATCGGTCCATACGACGCCTCAACCGGACGACTTGGCTCCCCGGCCCGAAAAGCACCACATTCTGAGCCGAGATTCCAATTCAATCTCTCCACTTTTCCATTTTAATGGAATGGCAACTCAGAAAACCACGCACCGGAAACACTTCTCGCGTTTGTATGTCCCGGCGAGCCGAACCCGTTGGCGGGTGGAGGTGCCTAGCAAGGTCAGCGTTGCGTGTCCACATCGGCGGCACAAGGATGCGATGCGATCCATTTTCAGTTTTAATTGGAACACAACGAAGCGACGCGGACGCCTCCGAACCGAACCCACGGACAGCTTGCGTGGATTTCAATCATTTCAACCCGCCCGAAGGGTGCTTCAGCCCGTCCGTACCAGATTCCTGACCGGGAATTCAACCCCGAGCGAAAGGTGAAGTGGTTACGCGCAGCCGACGAAGGACATCGAAGTGTGCCGCCGGACTCCGGGGGATGGCATGAGACGGAATCCTTTACCGGGCCGAAAAGCCGATCGGCGTCAAACAGGACCGCGCCGGGGGTGTGTAATTTTTCTGTGTTCTCCTATTTCGCTTCCCACCACGGTTCCGGTTTGCGTTGCGAAAGCGTTTCGGCTCCAGCAATGCATTGAACTCACTGTACAGTGATTCTTGTCCGGACGAGATAAGTTAAGCATTTGTAAATGCAACACAAAGTAAAGTTATGTTCATCTTTTTCCTTTGTTTATTTTTTTAAGCTGAACACCTCTTTTTCAAGGTAGAAAAAATGTCACTAAAGATTCAGATAATTGAGTTTCAACAGTGTAGTAGGTGAACTCTCCACAGCATCATTCGCACAAACCCGCCGAAAACTGTTGCTGATTTTACCGAAGCCATTGAAATGGAACGTGTCATCGCAAACCTTACCATCCGCAGAAGCGAATCACTCACTCGCCACGGCTACAGAGTCATGCATATATTATACATACATGTCACTTGTACGACCATCTAGCAACGCATGCCAACCCGGTGACGGGACGCGTGTCTTCCAGCTCGCATACATAAATAATCGGCCCCGTCGATGGATCGTAATCAAATAAGAGCTTTATGTTATTGAATATCTTGCGAGCGGATATTGGAACACGGCTTTGTGGTGCGGCTACGCCCAAATGCTGCCGAACATGAAATCACGCTACGCAACGGCAACGGTGGCGTGTGCCGACGCTCCTGACATCGGGATGAAAGGATTAAAATTCCACCGAACGTTCCCGTGTCCGGAAACAGTCAGTCCCGGATGCGCCGGGACCGAAAACCGGCACCGGCATAAGCCGGAACGAAATCAGCTTACGGCGGAAGACAAAATAGGAGATTCGATTTCTTTGGGGCGGGTGATTAGAAGATCGCAGTCATGTAAATAGTTTAACTCGCTGCGGTGAAGATTGTACCATGAGCCATGCTATTTTGAGCTTTTATATTGTGCTGTGTCTTCCGCGAAAAAAGAGCTCAGGAAATGATTTCAATTTGCATTTCAATCGAACTGCTTAAATGTCGATTTAAGAAGGAAGTTGAGCTATCTTTAAACTTTTTTTAGCTAAATTTGCTAGCCTTAGGCTTATGGCTTCGGTTTATGGCTTAAAACCGATTGTTCGTAATCTATTTGAATTTCTTTCCAATTTAATTGTGTGGGAAATATTCCGACTTGTTTTCTTCCAACTCCTCGTTTTTTAATTGTTTTCTGGGCGTAACCTCTTAACACTGCTTTGCAACTCACCACCCGAACCCAACCTAATGGCAATAGTTCAGCTGTTTAACTCACCCCATCGTCTCCTCCACAGGGCTCCCGTACGAGATCAGCCTGTACTGGCACCAGTACCCGTACAATCTCGGGCTGCCGTTTTGCAAAATTCGCGCACTCATCTCGGAGGCCTCCACGTACGTGTCGGTGCTGACCATCGTCGCGTTCTCGATGGAGCGCTTCCTCGCCATCTGCCACCCGCTGCATCTGTACACGATGTCGGGCCTGCAGCGCCCGGTCCGCATCATCGCCGGGCTCTGGATCGTGAGTCTGCTGAGCGCGGTCCCGTTCGCCATCTTCACCGACATCGATTACATCGTGTACCCGCCAAGTAGGTTTTGCCCGCCAAGTGCTTCTGGAGTGTGTGTGTGCGATGGAGCCGTAGGAAGTAATAGAACCACTACAACGAAGTGAAAAAAACCTCCCCACAGCGAACGAGAAAATCCTCGACTCAGCGTTCTGCGCGATGCTCAGCAACCCGGAGGGATTCCCGCTGTGGGAGTTGTCGACCTGTCTGTTCTTCGCCTTCCCGATGCTCATCATGGTGGTGCTGTACGGGCGCATGGGAATGCAGATACGATCCCGCACGCAACGGACGGCCGAACTCGGTGAGACACACGCCGGAGGCAACCCGGCTGGCGTTTCTCCAACGTTGGAGCTGTTTTTTGTTTTCACGGCTTACTTTGTGTGTGTCTCTCGCTCTTTCTCTCTCTTTTTTTGTAGGAGTTCGCAACGGGTCGGTTAATGGGCCATCGAGGATATCGCAGTCGCGGAAAGCCATCATCCGGATGCTCGGTAAGCAACTCATTTCGAGCGTGTGCCATTCCATTCGCTTCATATTCGCATCCCATGATTCATCACGAACGGATTCGCCATTGGTGTGCGGGTACACCAAGCCGGGCCGTGGCAGATAGATAGATGAGCGACATTTCCAGGCAGATTACTTGACTCTGCTTTTATGAAAGTTTATGCGTTAGACGGTAGGACGAGAGTATATTTGCAAAATTGCGTTCAATTTGAGGTATCAACTTGGAGGAGCATAATTACAACCACACTTCTCAACATTTCTATTAAATTAATATTTGGCACTTAAAAGTGCTACGATCAATTATGTGCATCTGGCAAGGTTGATATGAGTTAAAACTTCAAAGGTGTTTTTTTAACTACATAATAGTGATAAGATATGCCGTCTTGTGATATCCACAAAAGATTAGTAGAGAATGGTGTTCAATGTTTTGAATACATTAAACATTTAATGTAACTTTAAAGATTTATCTCGTAGGCATCTTTGATCTATCTATGTTCAAAATAAAATAATTTATATGAATGTATTCGAAAGTAAAGAATTGATAAGATAGTAACTATCTATAATTTCATCAAAAGAAGCTATTTTGACCGAGTTAGACCCTCTTACAATTGTTTGTATTTATTGTGATGTGGCTCGTTCGTCCGTTCATTATACTCACGATTGCTTAGATAACCTTACAATTTGAACTGGAGCTCTTGCGACGTAATTTTATCCCAGTCTACGGCTCATTCACGGCAGCAATTTTCACCACATTAATCGACCTCCAGTCCATTAACCTGCCCAGGTGTAATGGTGCGAATGGTCACCGCGATAGCGATTCAATTTGCAATGAGCGCTATCCGCAGGTGTTCGGGTCTCGTTATCCGGTCACGATGTGCGTCGATGGCCGTTAATATCAATTGCTCCTCCGTCCGAGCGGACGATCGTTGATGCACGCTAATAGCCATCGTTCTTGTACGCGTGCGTGCCGTTATCTGGGAAGAACTGGGAAGAAATGACGGAACTCACCATTCAGCAGGGCTCAGCAAAGCTCCTATCGGATCTGTGGAGTAATGTTTGACAAAACTAGCATGTTTGAATGAGCCGGATCCGTTCCTATAATTCCACTTTACGACAATGCTGCAATGAAGATGAAATTAATCGATAAAAATACTGTTAAGGCAACACCAGGCGAGACTATTCCTGCCGGCTAAGAGTTGTCTAGCTGCTCAATTCAGAGTTGAAGGCTGTGTTTATCAGGCAGTGCAGATGAAGGGGAGCAACGAACAAGAACGGCAACCTCTCGCCCATCAGTATCCACCTAAGCACGTGTCTAAGCGGGTAGAAAAGACATAGCGACACGGAAAAGGCTAATGCAGTGACGTTTCAGCGCAACAACCGCTGCCAGCGAACACGTCTTGAGCACGACCGACCGGCACGCAACTACTGCTGGTCTTACGCCGTATCTCTCATTTCACGGAATGCATCGCAACGTACAGAAAGGCAACCGTAGCGAAGGCAATCCTTCGTGGACCGTGCGCCACGTCGAATCACGGAACGCACCCGAACGAAGCTGGGTGCGAAAATTGAATAGCTGACATAAATCAAACCCAGGTCACCGTTGAGCTGGCCGGATATGACCGCTCGGCTTCTGGTTTCCCGCCCGTTTGCGCCACACGGCATACTCGGACGATGACAAATGGGGGTAATTTAGGTTTTTGTCAGCTTTTTTTTTCTTGTCCTCTCTTTTTCTGTTGCTTCCTACTGCTGATGAACTTGGTGCCGTCTTAGTTTGGGGAAACTTTTGTTGCTGTTTCCCAGAGGACGGAGGTCTTCATGAAAGTGGCATTGAGGGGGCGTGATGTGACGGGAGGGAAGGGGCGGGGAAATGTTCCGGCAGCGTCTTGTTAGGCTGTTTTTGGCCGAATGTCCCCGTGGTGTTTGAAGCAGGCTTCCAGAACGCTAGATCATCCAAGTAATTGTGATTGGAGGCGACATGCTTGACATAAGTTGTCAAAAAATTGCTGGCACATCCTGTGAAAAATGTTTATTTTGTTTATGAAAAACAAATATATCATATTTCTCCCTGCTGATGCTTTTGCTTCCTCGGCATAGTTTGTTGTGGACAAACATTTGTTGAATTTAATGGTAATGTCTTAAATATCAATTAAAAAAACAACATCATGATATGTCCTCTTCTTCACCCACTGTGACTTGCAGCCTACTACCACTAGCAACGTGAACCATGTGCGGAAAATTTAACCTTCCATTATTTGAAGCGAACGAACGAGGTTTCAGGATGTCATCCGCCTGAAGTAATAAATGCAAATTATATGTACTCGACCCAGTTAGTCGCGCAGACCAAGGAAGAACCCGAAAGATGCGGTCCATGACAAATGATCAAACTCATTGCACAGCTGCCACTCCTGCCACGTGGGTTTCAATTCCAGCTGCTTCCTCGCCATTTCCTTCGTGTTCTTCGCGAGCTTTCTTCGATAAATATTATAAAGTAATGTCCGTGCTCCCTTTCGTTCCAACGACCACGGTTAATCAACTCCCCACCAGCCGTGAATGCGTGACATTGTCCAGCCCTTAAGTCTCGCCATCGTTTACGTAGAGCCCGCAGTTTTTCATGTTTGCATCCGTTTTTTTTTCTCTCTCCTCTCCCGCCCACTCTCGTTTCAGCTGCCGTCGTGATAACGTTCTTCGTCTGCTGGGCGCCCTTCCACGCGCAGAGGCTACTGTTCCTGTACGCGCGCGACTGGCAACACTTCAACACGGTCAACACGTGGCTGTTTTCCGTGGCCGGCTGGCTGTATTACGTGTCTTGGTGAGTACGCTTCCCGAGGATAGTGACCCTGTGTTTGTGAGCTTTCGCCGGTTCGTCTTCATTGCACCGACTACAGGTTGCCGCAGTAGCGCTCCGAAAGGAACCCTGACCCAAAGTCAGCCCGAACTTTGCAGCAGACGTTGTTAATTGTGCTTCTTCCGCTGCCTGTTTGTTTGCCTGCCATTATGCCGGATGGTCAACGACCGGTGTGTGTTGACTGCGCCCCACCCGGCGGCGTACTGCCCGGAGGATGGACATTAAAGACGCCAGTTCCAAACGAACCAGGCCAAAGCGAGTGTCCGGGTGGAGTCAGCGAACCTGTCGGATTGTCAACGCCTTCAGAACGTGCTTCGTCACGGGTTCACCGGGGAGGACGATGGTGCGTTGCGCAGCAACGAAAAGCTTTATCGATTGCCTATTTATCTAGTCCGCTTTCAATGAACGCACACAGAGCAAGGCAGAGCAATTTATGGGACTTGATTCATTCTTCCGTCAAGCACCCGGGCCCTTTCATTGTGATTCTGTTAGTGTATTTCTAGAGCGCCAAACTCGTTTTTCCGGGCTACCCTGACACCCCCCGGCCAAATGATCGGTACGCTGAGGGGGCCCTCGGAAACCCTTCGTTCAAATGGACCGATTTCCAGCCTGCCCTGCCGAACCTTTCATCGTCCATTAGGTTTTCATCGCTCCCGTACGGGATGATGACACATACGGACGAGTGTCGCACCGAAAAAAGGGACAATCAAAGATACAATCGCAATCGTTCCGATGCTGCTTTCGGTGACCTTTCCATATTGATTCGATGCTCTTTTATCCGGCCGGGAGTGGAAATGGATGTGTTTACTCAGGTCTCTCTCGCCGCTGGGAAATGCTCATGCTAATAGATTTGTTGACCTTGGCATCATGGATCATTTGAAACGTTTAATCAATGCAAACGCACGATACCGAAAAACCGGGTGGACGAATTGGGAAGGGAGTTGTTTGTTATGCGTCCCTTTCTGTGACGGACCTAAAGTCATGTGGGACGTTGTGTATACGGGCAGCGGTCTTAGCTTCTGTGGCACATATGCACGATTCGGGTGGTGTGCTGATTGCATGGTGCTGATCTGCAGCCAATGAAATACATATTTATCAGTCCGTTTCCACTCAATCAATGGGGTTTCGTAGCGTCATGCTACGAGAGAAAAGGCAACGTACGTATTATCGCTTATATCACAAGTGAACCCAGTGACGCAAGGGAACAAAAATAGATTTTTTTTATCATCCACTTGGATCCGCCCGTTTGCGCCACACGGCATACTCGGACGATGACAAATGGGGGTAATTTAGGTTTTTGTCAGCCTTTTTTTTATTGTCCTCTCTTTTTCTGTTGCTTCCTACTGCTGATGAACTTGGTGCCGTCTTAGTTTGGGGAAACTTTTGTTGCTGTTTCCCGGAGGACGGAGGTCTTCATGAAAGTGACATTGAGGGGACGTGATGTGACGGGAGGGAAGGGGCGGGGAGATGTTCCGGCAGCGTCTTGTTAGGCTGTTTTTGGCCGAATGTCCCCGTGGTGTTTGAAGCAGGCTTCCAGAACGCTAGATCATCCAAGTAATTGTGATTGGAGGCGACATGCTTGACATAAGTTGTCAAAAAATTGCTGGCACATCCTGTGAAAAATGTTTATTTTGTTTATGAAAAACAAATATATCATATTTCTCCCTGCTGATGCTTTTGCTTCCTCGGCATAGTTTGTTGTGGACAAACATTTGTTGAATTTAATGGTAATGTCTTAAATATCAATTAAAAAAACAACATCATGATATGTCCTCTTCTTCACCCACTGTGACTTGCAGCCTACTACCACTAGCAACGTGAACCATGTGCGGAAAATTTAACCTTCCATTATTTGAAGCGAACGAACGAGGTTTCAGGATGTCATCCGCCTGAAGTAATAAATGCAAATTATATGTACTCGACCCAGTTAGTCGCGCAGACCAAGGAAGAACCCGAAAGATGCGGTCCATGACAAATGATCAAACTCATTGCACAGCTGCCACTCCTGCCACGTGGGTTTCAATTCCAGCTGCTTCCTCGCCATTTCCTTCGTGTTCTTCGCGAGCTTTCTTCGATAAATATTATAAAGTAATGTCCGTGCTCCCTTTCGTTCCAACGACCACGGTTAATCAACTCCCCACCAGCCGTGAATGCGTGACATTGTCCAGCCCTTAAGTCTCGCCATCGTTTACGTAGAGCCCGCAGTTTTTCATGTTTGCATCCGTTTTTTTCTCTCTCTCTCCTCTCCCGCCCACTCTCGTTTCAGCTGCCGTCGTGATAACGTTCTTCGTCTGCTGGGCGCCCTTCCACGCGCAGAGGCTACTGTTCCTGTACGCGCGCGACTGGCAACACTTCAACACGGTCAACACGTGGCTGTTTTCCGTGGCCGGCTGGCTGTATTACGTGTCTTGGTGAGTACGCTTCCCGAGGATAGTGACCCTGTGTTTGTGAGCTTTCGCCGGTTCGTCTTCATTGCACCGACTGCAGGCTGCCGCTGTAGCACTCCGAAAGGAACCCTGACCCAAAGTCAGCCCGAACTTTGCAGCGGACGTTGTTAATTGTGCTTCTTCCGCTGCCTGTTTGTTTGCCTGCCATTATGCCGGATGGTCAACGACCGGTGTCTGTTGACTGCGCCACACCCGGCGGCGTACTGCCCGGAGGATGGACATTAAAGACGCCAGTTCCAAACGAACCAGGCCAAAGCGAGTGTCCGGGTGGAGTCAGCGAACCTGTCGGATTGTCAACGCCTTCAGAACGTGCTTCGTCACGAGTTCACCGGGGAGCACGATGGTGCGTTGCGCAGCAACGAAAAGCTTTATCGATTGCCTATTTATTTAGTCCGCTTTCAATGAACGCACACAGAGCAAGGCAGAGCAATTTATGGGACTTGATTCATTCTTCCGTCAAGCACCCGGGCCCTTTCATTGTGATTCTGTTAGTGTATTTCTAGAGCGCCAAACTCGTTTTTCCGGGCTACCCTGACACCCCCCGGCCAAATGATCGGTACGCTGAGGGGGCCCTCGGAAACCCTTCGTTCAAATGGACCGATTTCCAGCCTGCCCTGCCGAACCTTTCATCGTCCATTAGGTTTTCATCGCTCCCGTACGGGATGATGACACATACGGACGAGTGTCGCACCGAAAAAAAGGGACAATCAAAGATACAATCGCAATCGTTCCGATGCTGCTTTCGGTGACCTTTCCATATTGATTCGATGCTCTTTTATCCGGCCGGGAGTGGAAATGGATGTGTTTACTCAGGTCTCTCTCGCCGCTGGGAAATGCTCATGCTAATAGATTTGTTGACCTTGGCATCATGGATCATTTGAAACGTTTAATCAATGCAAACGCACGATACCGAAAAACCGGGTGGACGAATTGGGAAGGGAGTTGTTTGTTATGCGTCCCTTTCTGTGACGAACCTAAAGTCATGTGGAACGTTGTGTATAAGGGCAGCGGTCTTTAGCTTCTGTGGCACATATGCACGATTCGGGTGGTGTGCTGATTGCATGGTGCTGATCTGCAGCCAATGAAATACATATTTATCAGTCCGTTTCCACTCAATCAATGGGAAAAGGCAACGTACGTATTATCGCTTTTATCACAAGTGAACCCAGTGACGCAAGGGAACAAAAATAGATTTTTTTTATCATCCACTTGGATCTATGACTGCGTATTGGAACACAAAATACAAGAACCAATCGTTATTCCAGTAGACACGAATTATTGTTTTCACAACCACCAAAAATATCGCTCTCTCCGATGTTCTATTTTTATTCTAACCTAAATGGCACATTTGGAAAACGTTTGGGATTTGTACCATCAATCTTTTTCGTTATATTGATTGAGGAACATAAATTGGATTATCGATTCTCATAAATTGTATAAGCATTGTGAGCTAGTTCTTCACTGGAACATATTTACGGGAGTTTCAAGTATTTTGAAAATAGAAACGTGTTCAGTACAGAGGTAGATATTAACAACTTCTTGGCTGATTTTAGCATCATATTTTGATTGATACTGATGCTTATTGTTTATTTGTTTTTTAACGAGCTGATTATGTCTCTTGGTATGGATGAGAACTATAAATAAGTATTAATATATCGTATTAATGTATCTAGTAAGACGTCAGAACGATAGACATGCTACCTAACACCTTGCGCAAATGAAGAAAATTTCTTCAATTGTATAATAAATAATATGATAATAATTATATAATAGCTTTAAAGTAAGTAAGCCATAAGACAAACCTGCTGTAATGGTAATGCTGTAAAAAAATGAAACCTTAAGAAAAATATTGTTGTTTGGACATATTAGAGCCCTATTTCCTCTTTTGATAGATCACACTTAAAAGCACGTCGGAAGTTCCTTACAGAAGAAGTGTTATTTATTATAACTCTTGTGCTATTTCATCTTCAATTACTGTCAACTTCCATTACTCAACTTCCATTACTGTGAACTACTGTTTTTCCATTCATTTGTCTTGTGTTCAGAAGCCCAAAATCTCTCTTGTGTCGCAGGTGCCTATATTTAGGTGCTTTGAAGAGTCTAATAAAAAAAAAATACGGCCAATTGATCATATTCAGTAATAATGGGTACAGCGCAAAACTGGGTTGTCAAAGTATCATTAAATAGATTAAAAACTCTGGAAGCTAGACGCAACCGATTAAACATTGTTCCCGTGTTCTACTTACTCCACGTTCCTACACATCATACACGTCAGTCACCATGGGCGGCTTGGAATGATAAAATTAGCTGTTTGCTGGCTACCCTAATTGCACCGAACAATGGCGAAACCACTAAACGTCTCACTAGACGGCAAACGCGGTTATCTAAATTTCCGGCCCCTCTCGCGCGGTACGCAAATGCCACCAGCACCTTGGGCGACCGTTCTCATGCAGGATGCTTAATGATCGGCCTTATTATCCACGGCGCAGGCTGGCTGGCGGTCGGTTCGGCCGGAAATTTGCAGACAAATCTCATTACCATTTCAATGGGAAAACTTTTTCTCACGTTCGCACGACAACATAAACACATCAGCACACCGGGGAGGGGGACCGGATGTGTCCGCCGAAAAGGATGAGCAAACGCTTCGCTGAAAGGCGCATCCGCTCTCTGTTTGCGCGCGGAGATATCTCGAGTGAAAAATCTCACAAGAGGCACCCGTGACGCGCGTTCCCGGAACAATTATAACCTACGTAGCGCGTATGATGACGATGATGATGTGGGAAGCACCATCCGAGTCTCTTATTCACTGGAATCACTCGTGGGCACTAGAGTTTTATACGAGTGTGTGTGTTTTTTTACTGTGTGTCTGTGTGAGTGCGAAGTGCTTCGGTTTATATTTTAATGTGAATTTCGTGGAATATTAATAAAAAAAGCTAAAAAAGACGTTCTTAAACGCGCGAATTTTAATTCTTCCCATTTGAAGTGGATCAAATATCAAAACGGAACGTAAAAACATCACTCCCCACTTCCCCACACCTCGAGTGGACACGTTGTAGTGTATCAAGGGAAACTTTTTCAAATTGCGAAACAAATCAAATTAAATTTCATTGCAAAATATTATCTGACGGGGCAGGCTGTGAAAAAAGCACACAAATAAAGCTTCCCGTGAAAAAGAACCAGCTGCAAATAAAATGAAGTACGAGCAAATAATAAAAGCACTTTGTGGATGCCATCTGCTGGACAGGTTTCGTACGGATAAGCGCTGCAGAAGCGAACGACGACAACGTACGGCCAAGCAACGAACGAACGGTGACAAACAGACAGTCACGAAAGAGCGTCCAAACTCACCCGGGCCCGTTGGATGCGACGCGATACCTGCATGATTAAGTTGTTCGTTTTTTTGCGAGCGAAAAACTTCACTTTCCAAAC
>KZ071359.1:0-16060 GCA_002091845.1 Anopheles cracens | reverse complement strand
GTCCGTTCATTATACTCACGATTGCTTAGATAACCTTACAATTTGAACTGGAGCTCTTGCGACGTAATTTTATCCCAGTCTACGGCTCATTCACGGCAGCAATTTTCACCACATTAATCGACCTCCAGTCCATTAACCTGCCCAGGTGTAATGGTGCGAATGGTCACCGCGATAGCGATTCAATTTGCAATGAGCGCTATCCGCAGGTGTTCGGGTCTCGTTATCCGGTCACGATGTGCGTCGATGGCCGTTAATACCAATTGCTCCTGCGTCCAGCGGACGATCGTTGATGCACGCTAATAGCCATCGTTCTTGTACGCGTGCGTGCCGTTATCTGGGAAGAACTGGGAAGAAATGACGGAACTCACCATTCAGCAGGGCTCAGCAAAGGCTCCTATCGGATCTGTGGAGTAATGTTTGACAAAACTAGCATGTTTGAATGAGCCGGATCCGTTCCTATAATTCCACTTTACGACAATGCTGCAATGAAGATGAAATTAATCGATAAAAATACTGTTAAGGCAACACCAGGCGAGACTATTCCTGCCGGCTAAGAGTTGTCTAGCTGCTCAATTCCGAGTTGAAGGCTGTGTTTATCAGGCAGTGTAGATGAAGGGGAGCAACGAACAAGAACGGCAACCTCTCGCCCATCAGTATCCACCTAAGCACGTGTCTAAGCGGGTAGAAAAGACATAGCGACACGGAAAAGGCTAATGCAGTGACGTTTCAGCGCAACAACCGCTGCCAGCGAACACGTCTTGAGCACGACCGACCGGCACGCAACTACTGCTGGTCTTACGCCGTGTCTCTCATTTCACGGAATGCATCGCAACGTACAGAAAGGCAACCGTAGCGAAGGCAATCCTTCGTGTACCGTGCGCCACGTTGAATCACGGAACGCACCCGAACGAAGCTGGGTGCGAAAATTGAATAGCTGACATAAATCAAACCCAGGTCACCGTTGAGCTGGCCGGATATGACCGCTCGGCTTCTGGTTTCCCGCCTGGTCTCGCCCGTTTGCGCCACACGGCATACTCGGACGATGACAAATGGGGGTAATTTAGGTTTTTGTCAGCCTTTTTTTTATTCGTAATTTTATCCCAGTCTACGGCTCATTCACGGCAGCAATTTTCACCACATTAATCGACCTCCAGTCCATTAACCTGCCCAGGTGTAATGGTGCGAATGGTCACCGCGATAGCGATTCAATTTGCAATGAGCGCTATCCGCAGGTGTTCGGGTCTCGTTATCCGGTCACGATGTGCGTCGATGGCCGTTAATATCAATTGCTCCTCCGTCCGAGCGGACGATCGTTGATGCACGCTAATAGCCATCGTTCTTGTACGCGTGCGTGCCGTTATCTGGGAAGAACTGGGAAGAAATGACGGAACTCACCATTCAGCAGGGCTCAGCAAAGGCTCCTATCGGATCTGTGGAGTAATGTTTGACAAAACTAGCATGTTTGAATGAGCCGGATCCGTTCCTATAATTCCACTTTACGACAATGCTGCAATGAAGATGAAATTAATCGATAAAAATACTGTTAAGGCAACACCAGGCGAGACTATTCCTGCCGGCTAAGAGTTGTCTAGCTGCTCAATTCCGAGTTGAAGGCTGTGTTTATCAGGCAGTGTAGATGAAGGGGAGCAACGAACAAGAACGGCAACCTCTCGCCCATCAGTATCCACCTAAGCACGTGTCTAAGCGGGTAGAAAAGACATAGCGACACGGAAAAGGCTAATGCAGTGACGTTTCAGCGCAACAACCGCTGCCAGCGAACACGTCTTGAGCACGACCGACCGGCACGCAACTACTGCTGGTCTTACGCCGTGTCTCTCATTTCACGGAATGCATCGCAACGTACAGAAAGGCAACCGTAGCGAAGGCAATCCTTCGTGTACCGTGCGCCACGTTGAATCACGGAACGCACCCGAACGAAGCTGGGTGCGAAAATTGAATAGCTGACATAAATCAAACCCAGGTCACCGTTGAGCTGGCCGGATATGACCGCTCGGCTTCTGGTTTCCCGCCTGGTCTCGCCCGTTTGCGCCACACGGCATACTCGGACGATGACAAATGGGGGTAATTTAGGTTTTTGTCAGCCTTTTTTTTATTGTCCTCTCTTTTTCTGTTGCTTCCTACTGCTGATGAACTTGGTGCCGTCTTAGTTTGGGGAAACTTTTGTTGCTGTTTCCCGGAGGACGGAGGTCTTCATGAAAGTGACATTGAGGGGACGTGATGTGACGGGAGGGAAGGGGCGGGGAGATGTTCCGGCAGCGTCTTGTTAGGCTGTTTTTGGCCGAATGTCCCCGTGGTGTTTGAAGCAGGCTTCCAGAACGCTAGATCATCCAAGTAATTGTGATTGGAGGCGACATGCTTGACATAAGTTGTCAAAAAATTGCTGGCACATCCTGTGAAAAATGTTTATTTTGTTTATGAAAAACAAATATATCATATTTTTCCCTGCTGATCCATTTACTTCCTCGACGTAGCTTGTTGTGGACAACTATTTGTTGAATTTAATGATAATGTCTTCAATATCAATTAAAAAAAACATAATCAAAATATGTCCTCTTCTTCAACCACTGTGACTTGCAGCCTACTACCACTAGCAACATGAACCATGTGCGGAAAATTTAACCTCCCATTATTTGAAGCGAACGAACGAGGTTTCAGGATGTCATCCGCCTGAAGTAATAAATGCAAATTATATGTACTCGACCCAGTTAGTCGCGCAGACCAAGGAAGAACCCGAAAGATGCGGTCCATGACAAATGATCAAACTCATTGCACAGCTGCCACTCCTGCCACGTGGGTTTCAATTCCAGCTGCTTCCTCGCCATTTCCTTCGTGTTCTTCGCGAGCTTTCTTCGATAAATATTATAAAGTAATGTCCGTGCTCCCTTTCGTTCCAACGACCACGGTTAATCAACTCCCCACCAGCCGTGAATGCGTGACATTGTCCAGCCCTTAAGTCTCGCCATCGTTTACGTAGAGCCCGCAGTTTTTCATGTTTGCATCCGTTTTTTTCTCTCTCTCTCCTCTCCCGCCCACTCTCGTTTCAGCTGCCGTCGTGATAACGTTCTTCGTCTGCTGGGCGCCCTTCCACGCGCAGAGGCTACTGTTCCTGTACGCGCGCGACTGGCAACACTTCAACACGGTCAACACGTGGCTGTTTTCCGTGGCCGGCTGGCTGTATTACGTGTCTTGGTGAGTACGCTACCCGAGGATGCTGACCCTGTGTTTGTGAGCTTTCGCCGGTTCGTCTTCATTGCACCGACTACAGGTTGCCGCAGTAGCGCTCCGAAAGGAACCCTGACCCAAAGTCAGCCCGAACTTTGCAGCAGACGTTGTTAATTGTGCTTCTTCCGCTGCCTGTTTGTTTGCCTGCCATTATGCCGGATGGTCAACGACCGGTGTGTGTTGACTGCGCCCCACCCGGCGGCGTACTGCCCGGAGGATGGACATTAAAGACGCCAGTTCCAAACGAACCAGGCCAAAGCGAGTGTCCGGGTGGAGTCAGCGAACCTGTCGGATTGTCAACGCCTTCAGAACGTGCTTCGTCACGGGTTCACCGGGGAGGACGATGGTGCGTTGCGCAGCAACGAAAAGCTTTATCGATTGCCTATTTATCTAGTCCGCTTTCAATGAACGCACACAGAGCAAGGCAGAGCAATTTATGGGACTTGATTCATTCTTCCGTCAAGCACCCGGGCCCTTTCATTGTGATTCTGTTAGTGTATTTCTAGAGCGCCAAACTCGTTTTTCCGGGCTACCCCGACACCTCCCGGCCAAATGATCGGTACGCTGAGGGGGCCCTCGGAAACCCTTCGTTCAAATGGACCGAGTTCCAGCCTTCTCTGCCGAACCTTTCATCGTCCATTAGGTTTTCATCGCTCCCGTACGGGATGATGACACATACGGACGAGTGTCGCACCGAAAAAAGGGACAATCAAAGATACAATCGCAATCGTTCCGATGCTGCTTTCGGTGACCTTTCCATATTGATTCGATGCTCTTTTATCCGGCCGGGAGTGGAAATGGATGTGTTTACTCAGGTCTCTCTCGCCGCTGGGAAATGCTCATGCTAATAGATTTGTTGACCTTGGCATCATGGATCATTTGAAACGTTTAATCAATGCAAACGCACGATACCGAAAAACCGGGTGGACGAATTGGGAAGGGAGTTGTTTGTTATGCGTCCCTTTCTGTGACGGACCTAAAGTCATGTGGGACGTTGTGTATACGGGCAGCGGTCTTAGCTTCTGTGGCACATATGCACGATTCGGGTGGTGTGTATTGCATGGTGCTGATCTGCAGCCAATGTAATACATATTTATCAGTCCGTTTCCACTCAATCAATGGGGTTTCGTAGCGTCATGCTACGAGAGAAGGGTTTCAATTCCAGCTGCTTCCTCGCCATTTCCTTCGTGTTCTTCGCGAGCTTTCTTCGATAAATATTATAAAGTAATGTCCGTGCTCCCTTTCGTTCCAACGACCACGGTTAATCAACTCCCCACCAGCCGTGAATGCGTGACATTGTCCAGCCCTTAAGTCTCGCCATCGTTTACGTAGAGCCCGCAGTTTTTCATGTTTGCATCCGTTTTTTTTTCTCTCTCCTCTCCCGCCCACTCTCGTTTCAGCTGCCGTCGTGATAACGTTCTTCGTCTGCTGGGCGCCCTTCCACGCGCAGAGGCTACTGTTCCTGTACGCGCGCGACTGGCAACACTTCAACACGGTCAACACGTGGCTGTTTTCCGTGGCCGGCTGGCTGTATTACGTGTCTTGGTGAGTACGCTACCCGAGGATGCTGACCCTGTGTTTGTGAGCTTTCGCCGGTTCGTCTTCATTGCACCGACTACAGGTTGCCGCAGTAGCGCTCCGAAAGGAACCCTGACCCAAAGTCAGCCCGAACTTTGCAGCAGACGTTGTTAATTGTGCTTCTTCCGCTGCCTGTTTGTTTGCCTGCCATTATGCCGGATGGTCAACGACCGGTGTGTGTTGACTGCGCCCCACCCGGCGGCGTACTGCCCGGAGGATGGACATTAAAGACGCCAGTTCCAAACGAACCAGGCCAAAGCGAGTGTCCGGGTGGAGTCAGCGAACCTGTCGGATTGTCAACGCCTTCAGAACGTGCTTCGTCACGAGTTCACCGGGGAGCACGATGGTGCGTTGCGCAGCAACGAAAAGCTTTATCGATTGCCTATTTATCTAGTCCGCTTTCAATGAACGCACACAGAGCAAGGCAGAGCAATTTATGGGACTTGATTCATTCTTCCGTCAAGCACCCGGGCCCTTTCATTGTGATTCTGTTAGTGTATTTCTAGAGCGCCAAACTCGTTTTTCCGGGCTACCCCGACACCTCCCGGCCAAATGATCGGTACGCTGAGGGGGCCCTCGGAAACCCTTCGTTCAAATGGACCGATTTCCAGCCTGCCCTGCCGAACCTTTCATCGTCCATTAGGTTTTCATCGCTCCCGTACGGGATGATGACACATACGGACGAGTGTCGCACCGAAAAAAGGGACAATCAAAGATACAATCGCAATCGTTCCGATGCTGCTTTCGGTGACCTTTCCATATTGATTCGATGCTCTTTTATCCGGCCGGGAGTGGAAATGGATGTGTTTACTCAGGTCTCTCTCGCCGCTGGGAAATGCTCATGCTAATAGATTTGTTGACCTTGGCATCATGGATCATTTGAAACGTTTAATCAATGCAAACGCACGATACCGAAAAACCGGGTGGACGAATTGGGAAGGGAGTTGTTTGTTATGCGTCCCTTTCTGTGACGGACCTAAAGTCATGTGGGACGTTGTGTATACGGGCAGCGGTCTTAGCTTCTGTGGCACATATGCACGATTCGGGTGGTGTGTATTGCATGGTGCTGATCTGCAGCCAATGTAATACATATTTATCAGTCCGTTTCCACTCAATCAATGGGGTTTCGTAGCGTCATGCTACGAGAGAAAAGGCAACGTACGTATTATCGCTTATATCACAAGTGAACCCAGTGACGCAATGGAACAAAAATAGATTTTTTTATCATCCACTTGGATCTATGACTGCGTATTGGAACACAAAATACAAGAACCAATCGTTATTCCAGTAGACACGAATTATTGTTTTCACAACCACCAAAAATATCGCTCTCTCCGATGTTCTATTTTTATTCTAACCTAAATGGCACATTTGGAAAACGTTTGGGATTTGTACCATCAATCTTTTTCGTTATATTGATTGAGGAACATAAATTGGATTATCGATTCTCATAAATTGTATAAGCATTGTGAGCTAGTTCTTCACTGGAACATATTTACGGGAGTTTCAAGTATTTTGAAAATAGAAACGTGTTCAGTACAGAGGTAGATATTAACAACTTCTTGGCTGATGTTAGCATCATATTTTGACGACCTGATTATAGGGCCGATTATGAAACTCAAACGGAAGAGTCTAACGGAAATCGCGAATTTTCGGTGCACTGTAGTTTCAAACATAATGCAAAACTGAAAACCAAATACGGATTTTATCATGATTAAGCATTCTATTAACCTTTTCCCAATCAGTCAAGTTTGTTAAAAAATACCAAACATCATTTTATTTCCATTTAAATATATAGGTTTTGTTAGAGACTTTTCCGTTTGAGTTTCATAATCGGCCCTTATGTCCCTTGGTATGGATGAGAACTATAAATAAGTATAAATAAATCTAGTACGACGTCAGAACGATAGACATGCTACCTAACACCTTGTGCAAATGAGGAAAAATTCTTCAAATGTATAATAAATACAATAACAATAATAATAATAATAATAATATAATAGCTTTAAAGTAAGTAAGCCATCAGACAAACCTGGTAATGCTGTAAAAATATAGAACCTTAAGAAAAATATTGTTGTTTGGACATATTAGAGCCCTATTTCCTCTTTTGATAGATCACACTAAAAAGCACGACTGGACACGTTGGAAGTTCCTTACAGAAGAAGTGTTATTAATTATAACTCTTGTGCTAATTCATCTTCAATTACTGTCAACTTCAAAGTTTTTTTTCCATACATTTGTCTTGTGTTCAGAAGCCCAAAATCTCTCTTGTGTCACAGGTGCCTATATTTAGGGGGTGCTCTAGAATAAGTCTGATGAGACAAACGACAAAAACAAACGTATGACGCTGTATGGAGGTGCTCTAGAAAAGTCTGTCAAACATCGACGAACTTTTGTCGTCATACAAATCTGGTTGTATTTGTCGGTGACACACCTTGGCGCTATCAATCTTGGTAAAAAACATGCATGTGACACACCTTTCAAGTTGAACCTTGGTTGTGAAAATTACCTAATGATGAATTTTGGATACAATTGTTGTAAAAATGTATGTATTTTGCTGTAGATTTTCACAAAATAGTTTTGTATAAAAATTAAAAGCCTGCATACTACGGTAAATCCCTATTAAACGGATTTTTTGTTACCACCACTGTAAATGCGACCTAATTTTGTTTGACAGCTTGTCGGATGACAATTTGTCGGCCGACAAATGCTAGAGCACTCGTAAAACTTGTCGTTGTCGTTTGTTTCATGAAACTTATTCTAGAGCAGCCCCTTAGGCGCTTTGAAGAGTCTAACAAAAAAACCTACGGCCAATTGATCATATTCAGTAATAATGGGTACAGCGCAAAACTGGGTTGTCAAAGTATCATTAAATAGATTAAAAACTCTGGAAGCTAGACGCAACCGATTAAACATTGTTCCCGTGTTCTACTACCTCCACGTTCCTACACATCATACACGTCAGTCACCATGGGCGGGTTGTAATGATAAAATTAGCTGTTTGCTGGCTATCCTAATTGCACCGAACAATGGCGAAACCACTAAACGTCTCACTAGACGGCAAACGCGGTTATCTAAATTTCCGGCCCCTCCCGCGCGGTACGCGAATGCCACCGGCACCTTGGGCGACCGTTCTCATGCAGGATGCTTAATGATCGGCCTTATTATCCACGGCGCAGGCTGGCTGGCGGTCGGTTCGGCCGGAAATTTGCAGACAAATCTCATTACCATTTCAATGGGAAAACTTTTTCTCACGTTCGCTCGACAACATAAACACATCAGCACACCGGGGAGGGGAACCGGATGGGTCCGCCGAAAAGGATGAGCAAACGCTTCGCTGAAAGGCGCATCCGCTCTCTGTTTGCGCGCGGAGATATCTCGAGTGAAAAATCTCACAAGAGGCACCCGTGACGCGCGTTCCCGGAACAATTATAACCTACGTAGCGCGTATGATGACGATGATGATGTGGGAAGCACCATCCGAGTCTCTTATTCACTGGAATCACTCGTGGGCACTAGAGTTTTATACGAGTGTGTGTGTTTTTTTACTGTGTGTCTGTGTGAGTGCGAAGTGCTTCGGTTTATATTTTAATGAGAATTTAGTGGAATGTTACGAAAAAAAAGCTAAAAAAGACGTTCTTAAACGCGCGAATTTTAATTCTTCCCATTTGAAGTGGATCAAATATCAAAACGGAACGTAAAAACATCACTCCCCACTTCCCCACACCTCGAGTGGACACGTTGTAGTGTATCAAGGGAAACTTTTTCAAATTGCGAAACAAATCAAATTAAATTTCATTGCAAAACATTCTGTGACGGGGCAGGCTGTGAAAAAAGCACACAAATAAAGCTGCCCGTGAAAAAGAACCAGCTGCAAATAAAATGAAGTACGAGCAAATAATAAAAGCACTTTGTGCATGCCATCTGCTGGACAGGTTTCGTACGGATAAGCGCTGCAGAAGCGAACGACGCCAACGTACGGCCAAGCAACGAACGAACGGTGACAAACAGACAGTCACGAAAGAGCGTCCAAACTCACCCGGGCCCGGACAGTAACAAAGAACTGAACACAATAACATAAACACTCTGACCGTCCATATTGAATCCAATTGAAAGCGGCTAATGAACACAGCACTAGTGGTTGTGCCACTGAACACTATTGGCAGTTATGTTTTGTCCAATACGTAAGACCGAGTGGAAACTGCAGAGCGACAGCAGTTCTTAGTTTGAGGCATATGTAAGAGAGAAACTACGAAGACTTCACGGAGGCTGTATTCAGCGTGAACGAAATGGATCACGAACATAAGGCACAAACTCGGGCATTGTGTTAAAATTCACTTCAATTTTTTTCGAGCTATACTTGTCTTCAGAGTTACTTGTGAATTAATGTAGTTTTATTGATACATTTAGCTACGTTTTCTTGATTGTTTACGATTGTATTCGGTGGTCTGGAGCTTATATCTTTTTTATCAAACAACATACTGCAATATATTAGTTACATTTATGTTGGTCTACTCATACTCCGTAAATGTTGGGATAATATTAATAGTTTTACTATACATCTGAGTCTAGTTTGGGAAATTTTCCAAAGGGAAACAAAGTGAAACAAAGAAGATTGGGTTCATAAATCAATCTTATCTTTTATCACTGCGGTACGATAGATTGTACGGCTGTATTTAATGAATAGCGTTGTGATTGGTCTGCGCCAGCACGCCAAATTGCGTACTCCCCATTGCTCTATGCCTCAAGTATGTCTATGCCTAAAGACTGAAGTTGCACGAATAATGAGCAGTTCCAGATCCGTTCGATTAAAGCAGTACATAAACGCTATTCTTAAGGGGGTCTCGGACAAAAGCATACAACTGTAATGAAATTGTAAACCAAGTGGATGAAAAATTGAATATCTATGTAATCAAGCATGAAAAGAAAAGATTCATAAATTCAATAAATAATGCACAAAGAACAATCAAAAGGAAGACAAAATTGAAAAAAAATCTCTGACCGTAAATGACAGCTTTAATAAAAGGTTATTATCAAATCCTACCAAATTGTACGTTTTATTATCTCAAATTTATTTGAAAATCAAAACAATGATACCTACCAGTGCTTGATCTCACGATAACAATTCATTCTACCCTATTCCAGTAACGTGAAATACCATAAAACCAGATTCCATTTCCTACCCACGGTCGCGATTGTTTACTTTTCATTCGCCATGCAGAGCCCCACTGTGAAGGCACACCAATCGCACTTTTATCTCAGACAAATTCCAAAAATAGTAATAACCCTCCAGCCCAGAACGTTCTTGGCGGTCTCTTCGAGACTATCTTACCGCCATGCGATGTGCGCTCATTAGAAGACAATATATTCCTTGCGACGTGAGTACCGTTTCTGTGTACCGCGACCGGGATCGGGACTTCACTTCAAACACGGATGCCTTTCCGCGGGGCTGGATACGCGTTTTTATTCGCGTCTTTAGAAAGTCGGTCGCAACGAAGGTTGCCTGCTGGCAGGTACGTTTTGTGCTCGCTACGTTCTTGGGAATTGTACCGAACACCGGTGTGCAAACACTATCGAGCCACCCGGTTGGGCTTGATTGGAACGCATTCCAGCGCCTCCCAGGATGTCCTTTCTCTTCGCTCGTGTCGCTGTATAATTTAACATAAATTGAAACGAGTTTTCGATTATTACTCTTTATTTTTATTGCACCCATCTACGGCGGGAATAAATGTAGGGATTAGCTCCGGTGTATGGTAGCGAGTCCGCGGAAGGATACTTCGGTGAGAGTAACCGTGTAGAGGAGGAGAACCGCGCAATGACAGTGTTTGTCTAGCGTAGCTTACCGGGACGTTTCATCCACACAGGAAGCGGCGACCGGAAGCGATCTTTGACGAGCTGGCATAGCATAGCCATCCCGGGTTGAGGCTCATGAAAAAAGGGATATGCGTAAGAATGACATCGTGGCTCCTAACTGGCAACCTTTGCATATCCGCTCCTATCTATCTAGATTCTTTTCTGCATGTTTCTCTTCAACAACAACAACACAACTACCACCACCACCGCAAAAAAACACACATTCAATTTATTTGCACGAAGCGGAAAGAAGGAAAATTGCGTAACCATTTGCCGTGTTCGTTCGGTAGCTGACTTTCTTTCGTTTTTTTTTTGTTCAGTCGATGTTGTTGCAAACACAACTGTTCGTGTGCCGCGGTAGGTGTGGTGCCATTGTCAGGGTGGAATTATGCAAACGCGTTTTGCATCTCCGTTGAGGTAGGACGATAGACGGAGCGGAAAAAAAGCGAAACATTCAGTTCCCATCGCGGGAACGAATGGCGAATTGATGCTGCAAGCAACGGTGTCCTTTAAGAAAGTAAGTGAAGGGATGCAAGGAAAAAACCATCCCAGGCTCACTGCTGGCAGATGTTTGCCGAGTGAAGGACTGTTTAGGATGTCTTTTACACCAACAACTTGTGAGGTTTCCACTTACAGTCAGGGGTTGTCAATGTGATTGAAAAGAAACGGAACGCAAATGGCACCAGCATTTTATTTCAACAAACATCGCACGCATAACCGGTACCTTCGAATTCGAGCACGTAGATTTGTAGCTTCGGCAGTTGTGCAGTGACATTGCGTGGCACAACCAAGCTGCAGAGTGGTACCTTCGAATTCGAGCACGTAGATTTGTAGCTTCGGCAGTTGTGCAGTGACATTGCGTGGCACAACCAAGCTGCAGAGACAGTTCTGGTAGAGATGCAAACGTTCCAAGTTGGGTGGAAACTGCAGCACAGGCGAACCGAACGAAATCGCCTTGATAGCGTTCGATGCCAAGTTGAGCTCGCGTAGATTCTGAAGTTGCGCGAACGATTCCATAGTGACGGTGCGAATGCTGTTCCCGGCCAGCATGATCCGTGTCACGTTGGGGAGCTCCAGCAGGCAGCCCGGCGCCTCCGTCAGATGGTTGTAGGAGACATCCAAGTGTTCTAGAGCACCCAACCCAACAGGCGACTGACAAAAGTCTAGCTCAAGCAGACAGTTGGAAGCTAGCAGCAGATGCTTGAGCTGCCCGGAGCGCCACTGGCCCGTAATGTTGGAGATCTTGTTGAACGACACGTCAAACCACTGTACCTCATGGAACGCGCCAAACAGATCGAGGTTGATCGCTTTCAGCCGATTGTTGCGAAGCACAATGAGGTGAAGCTTTGGTAAACCCATCGAGTTCGGAACTCCCTGTATCGACCGCAGTTTGCTATTGGATATTTCGACATGAGTGAGTTGATACATGGAGTAGAATGACTTCAGGTCAAGCACATTCACGTTAGTATGGCGCACGTGCAACTCGGTCAGAAGAGACACACGGACCACCGACGGGCTGATTTCCATCAACGGAGCGTGCGCGATGGACAAATAGCGCAGATGAGGGCTAATCTCGAACCGCAGCAAGCGGAGGTTCGTCCTATGGAGGGAGATTCTTGGCATTGTGGTTGAGTTCGAAACGTGCAGCTGCTGCAATGCTTTGGATCTGTGGATATGAAGATGCTCGAACGCGGTCAGCTCATTCAGGAGCGAGTCATCCAATACGGTGACATTGACATTTCGCAGCATGATCTCTTTCTCCGTGCCGTTCAGTTGCGTCAGCACCGCGAAACCATCAAGTGAAGGGTTCCAACTTTCCAGGTAACACGTACTCGGTGGTTCGTGGCATACCACGTGGACAGCGTGCGCGGGATGCGTATTGTACCCTGCAATTGCAAGGCTGCTAGAAGGAAACAAAGCAAGTCTATTGATCAAACGTCACGGAGACAATAACTGGCGCACTGATGTAACCTTGTGAGAAGCGTCAGTATCATACACATCGAGTTGAAACACTTCAAACGATCATTTCGAACAGACTACCAGTGAGTGCGAATTGTATGAATCGTTTTAACAGTTGGTAATGAGATATAAATTACAGTTGTTAATGTCCCGAGGGGGGGAAAAAAAGTCAAAAACAGTTCGAGCGCACGTCAGAATGTGCTTTGGTATGGATGTTTAATAAAAGCACAACAAAGCCACAATGACCGTGCGGCATTGTTTAGCACCAAGATCTGTGCCGATGGCAGCTTCATGCCGGCTTGCGTCGAACATTTCTACTTGACCAAACAAATTCTGAAAATGCATAATAAATTGCTAAGATATGAATAAAAAAATTGTCGGGTGACTCAATTGCGTCAACTCTGCAACTTTGTCCCTCTCGGAATAGTCGGTTCTATAAAAGAGTTGTAATACAAATAATTTTTCATTTCAATTATAATTTGGGATATGTTTGAAGCAATCAAGTGCTGTCAATTCTCGCCACCGGCTCATTAAAAATGCGTTTTTGAAGTCATTTAACAAAGTTTGAAATATGTTTAATTTTAATTTTATTTTTAAAATGATGTTTTTCTTTTTTTCGAATGACATATAACTTCACGCAGTGATAAAACTTATGTAAAATTTTATTTTAGAAAAGTCAAAGCAACCGTAGACAAAAATATTCGCAACAACCATGATTGACCGTTGGTACATGTGGCCACCATGAAGTTTTCTTTCCGGGAAACTTTTTTGAGACCGTAAGCGACAGCCACCGACTATTTACCCGGTTTGTTTTCTCAAATACGGGAAACCGTGTGCAGACTGGAAGCAAGAGCCTCCGACTGTTCCCTGGACACTGTACACCTCTTGCTGTTCGGGTGACGTTTTATTGAGGTTATGACATAGTTTTTATTCAAGTTTTGACTTCATTCTATCCCGCTTACCCTAGCTTTTCCCACGCATTCTACCCTGGCCTACTTTTTAATGTGACCGCGATCGGCAGTTTGCTCGTTGTCAGCACAGTCGGGCTCAACCGTCAAACGCTTTGTTATTGTTCGTTCTCGTTTGATTGTTTTTATTTTTCATTCTGGTTCTGGCGTCGGCTACAGTACAATAAGGAAATGTTATACTTAGCAACTTTTTATTCTAATATCTTGATATTTGTTTCGGTTTTGGATGTTTATACATTTTTTACAAAATTTATTGAAGCTCAAACTTTGCATTGCATTGCATGTTTTACTTTTGAAATAAAAATGTCTCATGTCCATGTACACTGTATGTTTACTGGTTTGAAAACGATTAAGGCATGGCCAACTATATAAATATTTCTATATGTTCGTTCCTCATGTGGTTGAGATCGTCAATAAAATCACAATCAATTGTTTATAGATAAAATTTTCAAATAATCTACAATAAAAACAAAACATCATAAATTGACAATACGGCCACCATGGCCGTAATACTTACAAATAAAAAAAGCATTATAAATTATAATTTTTGACAGATATTATCATTTAGCACACTAACAAGATTTAAACGAGTGAACATAGCGACCGTACCGTTGCCGACCCCTGATTTTTTTCTTTTGCAGAATTCGTTCTCACGTGGCCTTTGTCATCACCTCAGCGCACAGTGCAAGCTGGCGTAAATTTTCCCGGCCCGGCTTCAACACCACATTGCGCGACGCGCACCGACGTGTGTTTCGTGCTCGTTTGATTTTTTATCTATTTTTCCCTCGGAACGAGAGGCAACCGCAAACCGGCGGCTCCTTCGAGTAAACTTTCCACACTAAACGAAAACCAATTTCCTTATCCTGCTGCCACGTGGACGCGGTTCTCTCGCTCTCTTTCGTTCACTCTCTCCGTGCTCTCCCGAGCGCGAGCAGCATATGCGACGCAAGCGGTTTTCCCCGACGCCCCTACGGAACGGTTGATGCAAATTTCATTCCGTAGCCAGGTTGCGAAAGTTTCCGAAAGATAGGCGATGCGAAGGAATTCGAGGGAGGCACGTTTCACACCACACTCGAACGGGTGGAGGAAGAGCAATCCTTCCCTTCGAGCGGCTCGTTAAGAGGTGAAGTAGGTCGGCGCGGCCAACTGCACCGCCGGCCGGCCCATGTGCGCCCGCCTCGAGTACGTGATAAAATCGCATCCCCCCCCCTCTATTTGCATTCCATTCTTCCGCTCATAATCTTCTTCCGGCGCGTCGCTGGCGACGGCGGGTCGTACATAGTTGAGAAATTCTTTCTACCGCCCGCGCGTCTTTCCGCTGACTTAACCACCGCGTTCGGTGGAAAATTCAAATGATCGACAAATTGCTACGAATGCGCCCACCGTGTGTGCGGAAGCCCACTCGAGCCCCGAAACCGTTTAAACCACAGTTTTTTGAGGGAGTGCGTCGTTCGACTTCGGCGATGGAATAACAATGAAGTTTGCTTCCCTCCGATGCATCGTTTTGCGCGTTCCACAACGCGTGGGGACCGTTCGCCCTTATCGGCAAAGTTGCTGCCCATACGCTTTGAACTGACAATGGATTTGAGAGTGGAAGCAACAACAACAACAAAAAAGAAGGAAAACGCTTCTAGATCGAAAATCTTGGTAAAAGGGTGGCAAAACTTTCCGTGGCCAGTAGACCGTTCGGTGGGATTTGAATCAACTTTGCACATTTGTCGGTATCGATATTGTTATAGCTGAACTAAATTGATTGGATTGCGATGGTATCGACGGTACAGATAGCTATTAGGCTAGAGCCGAATGTGTGTAAGCGTATCCTTTTTTTCGAATTTATGCTATCAAATTCTATTCTGGGATTCGCTTTATGGCGTGAAACTTAACTTTCACTAGAAGCGGTGGATTTCAATAATATTGTACATGTACGTACGGCTCATCGACAACTTTAATTTTAGAGTAAAAGTGTTCTCACAGAAGAAGAGAAACAAATACAGAAAGAAGAGGCAATAAATATTATGACTAGTAGAGATGGGCAAATCCGGCTATATTCCGGATCAGATCAATCCGGAGCGTTCCTTGACCGGAGCGCGATCCGGAGTATGAATCCGCGCTTCGGAGCAAAGCTGAAACATTCCGGTTTACTTCGGAATACTCCGAATCGCTTCAGATTATTTTCTGCAGATCCAAAATGACTCCAGATTACTCCAGTTCGCTCCGTATTGCTTTGCATTGTTCCAACACCCTTGAATTCGCTTCAGATTACTTTACACAGCACCGGGTGATCCGGATTGCTCCGGAGCGCTCCGGGCTACTCCGGATGTCAGTTTGTTCTACAGAATCCATTTATTACCCAATATTCTTGTACTTATCGTTTTTCTTTTGCGGCATATTAGTTTTCAAGATAAATTGTGTTATGCAGTATTGATATGTTGCTCACTAAAACGGGAACTAAATGATTT